>QEOT01008302.1:0-20385 GCA_003123785.1 Pterocarya stenoptera | reverse complement strand
CAACTAATTATCTCTCGTACAAAAAATGAAACATGTGACCTGACGAGAAGACAAAGGGTAAGAGTACTATATTAAGTCATCATCTTACTAATATAGCACATCACTCGTAATATCTTGTCTATGCCTCATATTATTTGATCCCACTAGGTCAAGTGTCCTTAATCTCTCATGAGTTCATAACTCAAAGCAATTATTGACCTTACATTATATAATATTCTTATGATCATATCGATTTAAAAAAACATAATCGTCCGATATACGAGGCATTAAATTACAAGTAAGAATCTAAATAATCTTCTCTAGACACTCATTTCGATTCAATCACTCCCTCATATGGTCATCTATAGCACATATAATATGAAATGTATGTTACAACATAATTTCCACTCAATTGGGTTTGTCATATTCCAACGCCATAAGAATCTTAGTCTAGGTCACCGTAAAGGCACCATAACTTGAATTTAGTACAGTCAATCATCTATCGCATGCCTAAAATCTCACATTCTGCTTTAACCAACCTTCATGAAATTGTGCAAATATTTCATATACGACTTTTATAAGTCTTTTCTTGGTCAAGCTAAGGTGACATTCTTTAAATTTATCTTGAATGCTCTCAAATCATCAAAATGTTTACTTGCTCGCTTTTCAAGTACCAAAATAATCAATTTGTCTCATCATGTGAGTGGATTGATCTTTGCTTGGTGACATTTTTATAATATGTGTTTTTCACTTAATATCAATTTACTTATATTGTGAGATAAAAACAATAATCTCACAGGTGCAATAGATATTAATAGTGTCAAATGTATAACAAAATCTAAAATATCCTTAAGACAACATGTATCAAATTCAATGAAGTCCCAAACTCCTAACATGAATTTGAATATCATTTCTACTAGTAGGGTCAGTAAGAAGATCAATTAGCATATTGCTAGTAGAGATATGTTTTAGGATCACCTCAACTCAAGCAACGACATCCCGAAAGTAGTGAAATTGAATATTAGTGTTTTTAGTTCAACCATAGTATTTGAGATTCTTAGCATATGTCAAAATTGTCATACTATCATTATATAACTAACAACTTCATCTGCAACAATTATAACCTCTATGTGCTAAAAAGATCTAATCAACCAAACATCCTCTTGTACAAATGTTGAACAATCAATGTACTTTGACTCCATCGTGGAGAAAGTAATGCATGACTGCTTTTTCCTACACCAAGAAATAGCTCCCTCACTAAACATAAATGCTTACTCGTCATAGATTTACGTTCATCTTTATCATTAGCCCAGTCAGCATCGCTATAACACTTTAGTCTCATCTCTCCACCTTGATAGCAAAGGGCGAGATCTACTATTCTACGAAGGTATCTAGAAATCCTCTTAATTTCTTGCCAATGAATAGGTTCTATTTTATTTTGATACTACTAACCAATCCAACTGCAAAGCAAATGTCAGGTCGTGTATACAACATAGCGTACATCAGACTTCCAATTTCAAATTGCATAAGTAATTCTAGTCATCTATTTCTTTTCCTCATCTCTCTTGGGATAATGTTCCAGGTACAATGTATAATCTTTCTCAATTAGAGNTGCTTTTTCCTACACCAAGAAATAGCTCCCTCACTAAACATAAATGCTTACTCGTCATAGATTTACGTTCATCTTTATCATTAGCCCAGTCAGCATCGCTATAACACTTTAGTCTCATCTCTCCACCTTGATAGCAAAGGGCGAGATCTACTATTCTACGAAGGTATCTAGAAATCCTCTTAATTTCTTGCCAATGAATAGGTTCTATTTTATTTTGATACTACTAACCAATCCAACTGCAAAGCAAATGTCAGGTCGTGTATACAACATAGCGTACATCAGACTTCCAATTTCAAATTGCATAAGTAATTCTAGTCATCTATTTCTTTTCCTCATCTCTCTTGGGATAATGTTCCAGGTACAATGTATAATCTTTCTCAATTAGAGTTTTTTTTTTTTTTTGAATTTGGAGTTGTGCATACAAAATCATTCTAAAATCTTCTTACTGTAAGTCTCTTAATACTACAAGGATGGACGTTAAAAAATAGGGTTGTGTTGACGTGTCCAGGGCCGAAATTCTTCTCTGCTAGGGTTTGGATTTCGAGGCTATCCATGGCAACCGTGGGGGACCCTCTTGGTCCTTTGGCGGCTAGAAGACCACACACATTTGCTAATCTAGTGTCTCAAACACCACAGGCCATTCCTGAAGTGGCTATTCCTTTTCGGCATCCAAAAGTTGTGGAGGGAGAGGTTTTTGTCCAGTTTTCAAAAGAGAAATTAGAGAAATATGCTGAGCCGTTTCATTTTGCCATTGTCATAAAGTTCCTACGTCAGAGACCATCTCTGAACCAGATTCGAAACTTTATTCATGGGAGGTGGGGATTGATGGCACAACCGATGGTATCTGCTATGAGGAGACTGAGGCATGTTTTTGTTAGATTTTCAAATAAAGAAGATTTTCTAAAAGCAATGACAAGGGAGAGCTGTGACGTTGATGGGGTTTTGTATAGATTATTTCAATGGTCTCTTGACTTCTCAGAAGATGTGGAACCAGAAATGGCCCCTATTTGGATCATGTTTCCGGGGTTGCCTCCAAATTATTATCATGAAGCAATGCTAAGAATTGTAATGGCGCCGATTGGTATCTATTTGAGAAGAGATAACGCTACGCGTTGTGCTACATGCACAGATGGAGCTCAGGTATGTGTTCTGATGAATATTGCGCAGAAGCCAATTCAATCTTTTTTTATTGGGACTCTAAAGAACCCCACAAGTATACGTCAAGAGGTAGTCTATGAAACTTTGCCGACATTCTATGTGGGTTGTAAGGTGCAGGGACCCAATTGACCTATAAAGAGTCTTTGAATAAAGGAAAAAAGAAAAAAACAACTCGTGTTTAGATGCCAAAAATATCTGATGATTTGGTTCAAAAGGAAAAGGTTGATGACATTAAGGTTACGTCACCAGAGGAGGAGACTCACAAGCCAATGGGAGGTGAGGAGTGTAAGAAGTTGTTTACTGAAACAAAGCCACGGATTTTACTTGAGACAGAACTGGATCAGGTTATGGAAAATGGAACTGAGATAGAGTTGCAGGACGGAAATACCCAGCTTTTACAAGGAGTTATGTGTGAATCTAGTGGTTTTGTGGAAGGAGAAGTTAGTGTGATCCCAAATAAGGAAGTGTTAGCAGAAGTGGTGGCTGTGGAAGAGATGTGTCCGGATGGTGAAGAATTTTTTCCCCAGTAGAAGGTTGATGCTAGTCACTGTTTGGAGCGAGAAGTGGAAGAGATTAAGCATTCATCTTTAGCTGATTATGAGGGGGACAGACAACCCAGTCACTTGGGGAAAGAAAAGGATGGTGCTTCAGATTTAGAAATTGGAAGGAAGGAAATGACTACGAGTAGGTTTTTGCGTAGTTCTTCTCAGGCTCCTAGTAGGCCCTCTAGACTGAACTTATGATTGGAAAAATTATGTTCTGGAACGCTCGAGGTCTCGGAACCTCGAAAAAAAGACTTTGGTCTTTGTTAACAACTCATAAACCAAAAATGCTTGTGGTGGCAGAACATTTTAGAAGTGATACTAATATCCTACGTTGGCAAAGTTTATTACAATTTGATGCCTCTTTCTCTAATGGTATCCATGATGGAAAAATATGGATTTTCGGGCAGGATGATATATAGGTTAGTGTGCTTGCTGTCTCTTGTCAACACATAGCACTGCTAGTTAACTCTTCTGTGGTGGTTTCGGCTGTGAATGCCAAATTTACATATTTGGATAGAAGGCCCCTTTGGTTTGAGTTGGAGTCTATGGGTGCTTTGAATTTACTGTGGGTCATTATAGGTGACTTTAATATTATAAGGCACGATGGTGGGCGTAAGGGTGGGCGTCTTCGGTTGCCTGGTGTAATGGAAGATTTCTCAAATTTTATTGATGCAGGAGGATTGATTGAGGTATCGTCCTTTGGGAACACTCTTTCATGGTGTAATGGATAGAGCAGTTTGGTAAGAAGTTAGGCAAGATTGGATAGAGCTCTTTGTAACCCTAAGTGGTTAGATCTTTTTCCTATGGTATCCCTTCAATATTTGGCTTGCAGGTCATCTGATCATTCTCCTTTATTACTCAGTTTGGCTGGAAGCTCGATGAGATATGGTCCTAGTTCGTTTAAATTCCAACAAATGTGGACCTCACATGATGGTTTTTGGAGGTTAGTTACAGAAGTGTGGCAGCAGAATGACAGTGGATCGGGATTTATAAAACTTGCTTCTAAACTTAAAAGGCTAAAGGTGGCGCTACGGCAATGGAATAGAGAGGTGTTTGGCTGGATAGGGGAACATATCAAAAGACTTGAGGAGAGAATTGAGGAAGGCGAAAGAAGACTACAGGATCAATACTCAGAGGACGTGGAAAATGATGTGTTGGCAACGCAAGTTGAGCTTTCCGTATGGCTAAAGAGAGAGGAACTCAGGCTTTCTCAAAAAATAAAGCATACATGGGTTGAACATGGGGAGGTTTCTTCTTCTTTTTTTGCTACTTTGCAGGCTAAGAAAAACAATGTTGTTAAGGAGATGAGTCTTTGTGATGGGAGAATTTTATCAACCCCAGAAGAAATACATAAGGAAGCGGTGATTTACTTTGAAGATTTCCTTAAGGCTAGATCCAGTATGCATCTTTCTAGTCTCACGCATCTTATTCAACAAGAGGTATCAGCAGGGAAAAATCAAGATATTTGTAAGGAGCCAACAGAACAGGAGATAAAGGAGGCTCTTTTCTCTATTTCAATGAATAGCAGCCCAGGTCCTAATGGTTTCAGATCCAGTTTTTATAGACATTGTTGGAGTTTGGTGAAAACAGAGTTAATGGAGGCGGTGCAAGAATTTTTCTGGGGTATTTCGATCCCAAAATTCTATACGTCTTCTTTCATTGTTTTAGTTCCTAAGGTTACAAAACCAACTTCATTTGGAAATTTCAAACTCATAAGCCTTGTTCAATCGTCTATAAAATCTGTTTGAAGGTGTTGGTGGGATGTCTTACATCGGTTTTGAATAGATTAATATTTATGGAACAATGAGCATTCTTACCGGGAAGAAGTATTTTTTAGAACATTAACATAACACAAGAATTAGTGCATGCTATAAATTCGCCAGTCAATGGAGGTAACATTATGATGAAGATAGACATGGCCAAAGCATATGATACAATTAATTGGAATTTTTTAATTCAAGTCTTTCAAGCATTTGGTTTTTCTGCTGAGGTTTGCAGTCTAATAAATAAGTGCATTACAACATCTTGGTATTCGGTGGTCATAAATGGAACGGCGAAAGGTTTTTTTAAGGGGAGAAGAGGTTTTCGTCAGGATGATCCTATATCGCCGTATCTATTTATTTTGGTTAAGGAGGTGTTTACCCGGCTTCTAAGGCAGAATTTTCAGGATGGTCTCATTGGTTTATATTCTCAGCCAAGGAATGGTCCGTTGATTACTCATTTACTTTATATGGATGACATGGTGATTTTTGCAAATGGGGGTAAGCGGTCTGTGAAAATGATAAAAGATTCCCTTAACTTATATGCTTCATGGTCGGGGCAAGTGGTTAATGAGGCTAAATCAACTATATACTTTTCTACAAGAATATCTTCTACCAGACAGAGACTAATATTGGAGGTTACAGGATTTACTACTGGTAAATTTCCAATCAAATACTTGGGAGTTCCTATAATCACTGGACATATGAGGATCCAGTACTTAGATGACTTAGTGCAGAAAATACGGAAGAAAATCGAAGGATGGAAGACTCGGTGTTTATCTTTAGGGTCTAGATTAATTCTCTTAAAGCATGTATTAGAAAGTTTACCAGTACATTTGTTAGCTATTTTACGTGTTCCCAAGTCAGTCTTTGTTATGCTCAACCGTCTGTTCAACATTTTCTTTTGGGGTTTGGTAGAGGGAAACCAAAAAAGAAATGGGTGAAGTGAGATTCTATGTGTAAACCAGTGGAGGAGGGAGGTATTGGTCTGTGGAATCTACTTGAGATTCAAAAGTCTTTACACTCAAAGTTTGCATGGAAATTGCTTACTGAAGATTCTTTGTGGGCTAATTTTTTTAAGTCCAAATATGTTGAGGAGCGTCATATCTCATTAGTGAATCCGTTGAAAGAGACACGGTTCTAGAGAAGTGTTGTGGCGCAAATTCTCTTTGTGCTTGGAAGATCCAAATGGATTATTAGATAAGAAAATATATCTTTTTGGCATGATAACTGGCTAAAAATGAGGCCATTAAGCGCTGAGGGCCATATTGGTGATCATCCAAAGCTGAAAATTAAGGAATGTATGGTGGAGAATAGCTAGGATGTGGATTATTTAGTGCAAATCGTGGGAGCTGAAGTAACAGAGAAGATATTAACCGAAGTAGGGGGTACTAAAAATGGATCGGATACTTTAATCTGGTTGGGGAAGTCTAATGGTAAGTTCACCACTTCATCGGCTTGGGATCTTGTGCGTGTTGTTGCTCCAAAAAGACAGTGGTCGGACTGGATCTGGCATGTGGCTTTGCCAAAAAAAATTCCATTGCCATGTAGAAAGCATTGTCACAGAGTTTGAGTGGATGAAAGAATTAGGCGAATTGGCATACCTGTTGTATCAAAGTGTGAATGCTGTGAAGAAAGTGCAATTGAAGACCTGAACCATGTTTTATATGCTGGGAAAATAGCTCAAAAACTTTGGCAGACTTGTTCTAATATTCTGGGAGTCCCTTTCGTGTCTCATAGAACATGGTTCCAGACGGTGGAGGCCTGGTTTCAAAACATGAAAAAAGCTTCACAGGTGGGTATTCTTTTTGGTTTGATTCCTTCGATTATTACGTGGAGCTTGTGGTCTTGGTGGTGTGCGGCTTGCATGGAAAGCAAAAAAATTTCGTATACTGAATTATGGCGTAACGTCAAATATTGGATCCACTGGGTGGCTAGTAGGTTGAGAAAATATTAGAGGATAAACAGGAGGGATTGTGCGATTTTGTCTACACTCAATTTGAAGATAACAAACATTCATCCGCAGCAACTGAAGGCAATTTACTAGGAAAAATCAGAAAATGGTTGGTTTAAACTTAATGTGGATGGAAGTAGTATTTGTAATCCGGGTGTTTCTGGAGCAGGAGGAGTGCTTAGAAACCATGAGGGCAAGTTGCAGTTTGCATTTGCTGAAAATATTGGTATCGAGTCCAATAACAGGGCAGAGTTGTTGGCGTTATTAATTGGGTTGTGCAGATGCAAGGTGCATGGATTTTCTAACATTGAAATTGAAATGGATTCTTTATTGATTGTCAACTAGTTAAAAGAAGGTAGATGCCATGTATGTTATCTAGAAGATTTTTGGCGGGAGATTTGTAGTCTTAGAACTGAGTTGAATGTGAGGGTCAAGCATGTTTTTAGGGTGGGAGATGTTGCAGCGGACTGGCTTGCTAGCTTGGACAGCAAAGGATGCACTGGTGAATACTTTGAGTCCGTCCCTCATATGCTGAAAGGAATATCGAGACCAGATCGAAGTGGGCTTCCAAATTTCAGGCTCTATTAAATAATTATTTGGAGTATTGTTGGTCATTTTGGTTAGGCTTATAATAATTGGTTTGTTTTATTAGTTCTTTTTTTCCACTTGGTTTCTTTTCCAAGTGTGATGATGTTACTAAGGTATTCCTCCGCCATAAGTGAGGGTTTTTTTTAATAAACTTGGGACAGGACTACTAAGTGTGTGGCTACTTGCTATTTTTTTTTTTTAAAGTCTCTTAAAACAAACCAAGAATATTCCTAAACCATTCCCCTGAAATTTTAACTCTAAGTACATAATTTACTTCACTCATGTCCTTCATCTCAAAAGTAGAGGATAACTACTCTTTTGAGGTGACACTTATGTCTATATCATTTATAGCTAATAAGATTTTCATCCATATACAAAGATAGAATCATAAAATTCTTCATTTACGCTTGACATAAACACAATGGTTTTCTTCTAGCATCTCAAAGTCAATTGAAGTAATATCCTCATAAAATCTGAAGTAATATTGTTTAGACGATTGTTTAAGTTCATAAATGAAACATTTTAGCTAGCATGCTTTGCGCTATTATTCCTCAACCTCAAAACCAACAATTTGATCCATATAGATCTCCTCATCTTGTTCTTCATTGAGAAATACAGTTTTCACATCCATTTAAAAAAGTTCCAAATTTAAATGTGCAACTTATACCATTTCTTTGGGTATAGCACTTCCCCACAAGATGGGCCATATACTTGTCAATCGATCCATATGTCTAGCACTTAATTTTTAAAACTCATTTGTTTCCAATAAGTCTGTGTCAAGGTGGAAGATCAACTAACTCCCAAACTTGATTCTTTGCCATAGAAATCATCTCATCTTTTATAGTTGTCAATCATTTATCTGAAGTAGGTAAAATTAGTGCTTCCTCATAAGAAGCAGGTTCATTAAGGTCACACTAAGCACACATAAAATTTTCCCTTTAATTCTTGTAAGTCACTTTTTAGTAGTACACTCACACTATGAGGTAAATCACTCTCACTATCTTTTATGATTATAGGATGTGATAATTCTCCACTCTCGCCAAAAGATTATGTAACTCCCTCGAGTTCTTACAACTCAAAAATATCAAAATATTTCTTTACCTCAGCAATATTGGAAAAATCATTTTCAATAAATGTGACATTACATGACCATACGTTCATAACTTATTTGATATTATGTTCACTATACATTATGTAGCCTTTTGATCTCTCTGAATATTTTATAAAGATATACTTATTTGCTTTTCGACAAAGTTTTCCCATATTTATGGAAATCGGGGTGAGCATAACTTGCAGAACCCTAAGGTTGCAAATGTTTCAATTTTAGTTTTGCCCCATTCAATAACTCATATGGGATTGAGGGTACAGACTTAGAAGGCACATAGTTCAAAATATAGGCAGTAGCTAAAAGAGCATTTCTCCAAAATGATCTTGGCATAATGCCACGTTAGTTTTTTCTTTTTTTGAACTCTAAGCTTTAGATTCTCCCCCCATTGCTCTCCCTTCCCCTCTCTCTCCTCCCTTCCCTTCCCCACCTTTCCCTTCCCAGACTTGCACGAACAACAGTTTTGTCGCCCACAACCCATCTCCGACAGCTGTCATTGAAGACAGAACTCACTCACGGAACTCACTCTTGCCCTGTTACTCATCCCTCTTTCTCTCTCTCCTCACTTTTCCTTCACCCATTCCCTTTTCCAAACCCACCCACACGAAGACATAGAAGTTCTCTATTGTCCACAACCGTCTCCAATAGCCCTAACTGACAAACTTTGTCGATCGCACTCTCCAACAGCCCTCATTGACGCCAGGTATCTCTCACTCTCTTTCCACATTTGAGTTGCCCTAACTTTCGAATTTCCACATTCAAGTAGAAATTAAGCTTGCTCAGTTGGTGGGTTAGGCTTGGAATTGTGTATATATCAAATTTTCCATGTAGATCTAATTGGGTTCCACATTTGTGATTGGATTTGTGTATATATCCAAATTCTCATGTAGATCTAATTGGGTTCTAAATTGGTTGATAAATGGAAGAACTTCACAGCTCAAGCAAACACAAATACTTTTACTAAACAAAAACAACCCATTAAATAAACCTGAGATGAGCTATTCTTACAAATATATGAAGGTAATTGTCAAGTTGAGATTCTATAATTCCTATCTAGTATTTGATTTGCAAATCCTCCACTCACATGCTTATCAACATTTCATTTTTTCTTCATGAAACATAATTCAGTTGAGTATCTCAGATTTTTTTCCCTTCTTTTGAGAAAATATTTACTCTGTAGATGCTTCTGCAATATGCAATCCAATTTGAGAATAAATGATTAGTTGATTTCTATAAGATATTTGATGATTTGTAAGTCAATTTTGATATATACCTAGGATCTAATACAGGTGACCATCTACCTTCTATAGAGTTTCCGATAACCTTTTTCTAATAATTCAAGTTTGTCTATAGATGCTTCTACCCACAGAAATCCCAACACATCAGGTCTGTAGATGCTTATGTAATATGCAATGCAATTTAGGATTACACCATGAAGGACTAGTGGCTTGTTCAAGAGGGTTAAGGATTTCATGATTTGTAATTTAATAAATGATTAGTTGATTTGTATGAGATATTTGATGATTTGTATAAGTCAATTTTAATATATATACATAAGACCTAATACAGGTCACCATCTACCATGTCTAAGGAGTTTTCGATTACCTTTTTCTAATAATTCAAACTTGTTTATAGATTTTTCCAACAAAAACTCTAACACAAATGCTTTGCAGGTGTGTATGCGTACAGAAATGCCCCTTACTGTTCTAAGATAAGTTTCAAATGAAGAATAGTGCACATGTACATTTATGGCAGCCCATCTCTCATACACAATTTGTTGAGTCATGCTTTATAATATAGAATATGTATCAAATATTTCACAGAATCTAGTTCACTTGCGAATGGTCCCCATCTAGATACTATTATTTTTTACTATTTGGTAATTTTTAGGCAAACTCTAACCTAATTGTTTGGTGATTCTTATGCAAACTCCAACCATCCCCACCAAATAGAAAACTTTCAGCACAATGTTAGCTTCAAGTAATACCATTAACTCCTTCACAGGAAGGTCACAACCAGATACTGAGCATTACTGTCATTGTCGGATTAAAACACATTTGAAACCATCGGGAAAGGATTATAGCCGTGGCCGTCGTTTCTTGGGCTGTAAAAATTGACAGGTATCCATCATGAATATTGTAGTAAGAGACATGTATTTCCTTAATGAAGTAAATTTATTGCAAATCTGAAATATATTGTGATATTATTTTGTAGTGTGAAAATTCTTTCAAGTTTTTCAGATGAGTTGATCTCGAGATGCCCGATTATGCAACAATGTTGATTAAGCATCTTTAACAAAAGAATGTGCAGTCCTCTGTAGCCAACCATATCGATATACTAGTTTAGCAAAAGTTGATGAATCATAAAGTTGAAATGGAAATCAAGGCAATTAGATAGAAGTTAGAGATTACAAAGTTTAGGATAGGCATTTGGCTATCGTGGATTTTTTTTTTTTTGTATTAGTTGCACACTTTATACTTTGAGTTGTAATGAATGCAATTGTTGGCATTGTACTTTGTTGTCAAGTATGTAAGACATAATTGTACAAGAATTCCTAATGCTAAAATAGAAATGAGATTTTGTACTATGGAAGTTGTATTGTTATTGAATATATTTTCTTGTTTTTGTGAACAACACCAACAATGTATTTAAATACCAAAAGAAGTTGTAGACTGTATTTCACATTTTTTACAATATCGTCATAAATGCTTAAGTGGTCAAAAACTTCGTATGTTGATATTGCACCTTCATATTTTTAAGGGAAAACAAGCAATTCATAATCTTCCTAAACTCTATTTATACCTATTTGAATTTAAACTTTTGATGGAAGCCTCACTCGCACTCAAGTGTTTACAATCGTATTGGATGGATGAATCAAGGGCTACCTCGAGACAACACCAAGATCTGAATGGTTGGAAGATAAAAATCAAGACTAACTCGGGCTAGCACTCAATTCTAAAAAATTAGAGTGACAAAGCATAAACTTTACTGTTATTAAAAATAGCATAATAATTTATTACAATACAAAATCGAAATAAATAGTACTATGGTTCGGCTAGCCCTCCCCCAATTATTCCTTCCAACGACCTCTTTTGAAATCACAATCCCAAAACAATCAAACTTCTAAAATTAAGAAAACAATCCCAACAGCTTCGAAAATAAAATTAATTAATTAACTAAATAACAAATGAATAAACTTCCTAATTTGAAGAAGCACAACTCGGTCACCAATTCTTTAAAATCAAGGGATTTGCCTTATTGCCTAATTTCACGGGATTTGCCTCATCACCTAAATTTACGGGATTCGCCAACAACTTGGTCATCCTCTAGGTGGCGAGCGGTTGGTCCTCAATCGGCTTGCCTTGTGCACCCAAAGCCTCCATCCTAGCCTCAGCCCGCTTAGCCCTTCTAGTGGCATTGTGGATAGCCCTTCTCGCATCTCCATCATTCCTCCCCCTTCAAGATCGACCTTATCTTGAAGGTCAAGTTTTGGAAATTGCTCCTTGAGAACCCGAACACTCTCCCATATATCATCCTCCGTTGGAAGCCCCCTCCATTGAACCAAGACTTCGGTTGCCACTTGGCCCACCCTTCCTCACAAGCCTATACTCCATGATCCTCTCAGGTTGGATTGGCATCCTTCCCTCTTCATTCGTCATGGGCAATTCATTCATCACTTTGGTTGGATTTCCAAGATTCCTCCTTAGGCATGAGACATGAAAAATAGGATGAATTTGAGCCCCAGCCGGTAAGTCTAACTTGTAAGCAAGCTATCTACACTTCTTCAACACTTGATATGAGCCAAAATATTTAGCCCTCAACTTGCTCAATGTTACCTTGGATAGTGCCTTGTACTCCCTCGGTAAGTATTTGAGAAAGACCAAATCTCCCGGCTCAAAGGACTCCATACTTCTCCCTTGTCAATGTGCTTCTTCATTTGGTCTTGAGCACGTGTTAAGTTCTTTTTGAGTTCTTTCAAACTATCATCCATCTCTCTAAACTCCATATCCACCAACTCATTAGGTGAATTCCCTACTTCATAGGCTACAAGCACCGGTGGTGGCTTCCCATAGAGAGCCTCAAATGGTGTCATCTTGATTGATTGGTGGTACAATGTATTGTATCAAAATTCAGCCCAAGCTAAATGCTCCACCCACTTCTTCAGGTATTGGTGCACAAAACACCTAAGGTATTGCTCAAGAGTTCAATTGGTCACCTCCGATTGGCCATCGATTTGAGAGTGATAGGTTGAATTTCGGGCCAATTCCGTCCCATGCATCTTGAAATACTCCCTCCAAAAATTGCTCATGAACACACGGTCCTTATCCATCACAATGCTTCTCGGCATCCTATAGAGCTTCATCACGTGATCCACATAAATTTTAACAATAATCTTCGCCATGTATGAATGCACCATTGCAATGAAGTGTGCATACTTAGTCAAACGATCTATTACCACAAAAACCCATCACATCCATTTGAAAGTGGCAACCTCTCTACAAAATCCATGGTGACATCCTCCCAAGTGTGAGTAGGGATCGGTAAGGGTTGCATCAATCCCTTGACCTTACAATTCTCACTCTTCACCCTTTGACAAGTGTCACACCTCCTAACATACTCCCTTACATCTCCCTTCATGCCATCCCAATAGAACAAGTTAGTCACCTGATGAGTGAGCGAAAGTGCACTTTAAATACCCTATTATTGGATTAAAATGTTAAAATATAAATAGAAATAATGAGATATAATTTATATTATTGAATTTAATATCTCTTCACATGAGATATATTTAAGCATGATTTTATGATATTTTAAATCTCAAATATTGTATTATTGGTTGGTGAGAGATAGTTTACAATTGGGCTTTACATTTAATATTTTTGAAACTTTACTATTCGGCTTTTACATTTAGTTTTACTTTGATGGCAGCAGCATGAAGTAAAATGCATGACAACATATATATATAGATTTGAAGAAAAATGAAGACCCAATTTTACAAGCATATCGTCTAGGAACTCTCTCATTTAAATGAAGATGTTATTTGAATATAGGAGTTGCTGAATAAAAGAGAAAAACGCATGAGATACGGGCCCTTATATTAGTTTAGAATGAAGACGTATGATGCGAGACCAGCAGGATTTTATTTCAAAGTGAATGGATATACACAAGGAATCGGTTTGACTTGGCGTAAGAGAGGTGGACTCTTGGACGAAAAGGGGTTAGAGTTTTTTCTTTGGTTTTACTTGGTCTTCAAGTAAGAAATGATGAGTTTTGAATTTACTTTGACTTGGTCTTCCTTTTTGCTTTGAGAGGAAACGTAAGGAGAGTGGGAATGTTTTCGGCTTGGCTTGAGGAGAAGATGCACAACACAAAGGTGAAATAAAAATTGGATGGCTGTTGTTTGCTCTATTTTTTCCTTGAGATTTTTGTTGTTCATTATATTTATGGGTAACTAAATTCTCAAGTAAGGCTAAGGATTTGCACATTATATGGTATTTTTAATTTATTTTTGATTTATGTATTTGATTTTCAATTACTAAACTCTTTTGTTTTATCATTCTCAATTCATTATTGATGTTTTATTCTCTGAATAATCATAGAATTTATTATGTTTATGGATTAAGTCATGCTTTCTCTATTGAATGGTTTAGATCTTTGATTATGTTTAGATCAATTATTTATCTATATTGATTTAATTCTTTGCTACAATATCGCTTCCTGAGTATATTGTCGTTTTTGGATTTTCTCAATAGTGATAATAATTTACATATTTTAAAAGTGATGAATATTTTTCAAAGAGTTACATTTGGTTTAATCTTGGCTTATAAATTTATACCTTCCGATTGAGAATTTTGGGAATTGAGTTCCCAATTGAGTTATTCAATGAATTAAAAATAATTAAAATATTATATTTGTGCAATGGATTCCCAACACTTTACTGTTTGTTAAATTTGAGTACTTTTTTCGTTAGTTACTTTATTTCACTTTAACTTGCATTTAAAAATTAATCTTTATTCTCCATTAATCATTTAATATTTTTCTTTAGTTTTTTTTTATCCTTCTACTATTCTTTTAATTTGTCTCTCTGTAGAATCGACATCTTAAATCTATGCTACAACTACCGTGTTATTATTTGGGCGTAACCAAATTTTGGTGTCGTTGCCGGGGAGACGGTAAAAGAATTGTTAAATAGTTTTTCTTTTCAACAATTTGTAAAAACGGTAACTTCATTCCTTCTTTTAGCTTGTTGCATTATTATTATTATTATTTTCATCTTTCTTTTTATAGTATTTTTATTATTTGTTACCTTGCATGCACAGATATAGAGACGTCTTGGGTAGATTTGTTTGTAAGCTTATGCTAAAGTCAGAATCAAACTTTTTAAATCTTTTATTTGACAATTCATCTAATACTCGAAATAGCCATTGTGAGTTCAAAAAGCCGTCTTGTAAATGTCCCCTTCATTCATGTAGTCACCATCACAAGTCAAGAAGTAAGTCATCAAAAGTTGATTAGCCAAAACCGGTAGGAGGGACAGATTGCAAGACTAAAATTAATGCAAAGCAAACAACCGATGGAATGTATCAGTTATCCAATGTCTTCCGCGAGTACAATCATGCTGTGAGCCCGAGTAAGTCAACACATATTGGTTGCCATAAAAAAATTATCAAGTTGGTAAAAAAAAAAAGGATAAAGTCAAAATCTTTTTGACTAAAAATTACGAGATTATGGATATTAAAGCAGATGAATATGAAAATCTCACTTTTGGAGAGAATGAATGCATGAATCATTACAGGTCGTAATGAGTTGCTTGAAGAAGGAGACGCAGAGCCATTACATAATTATTTGGTGCGGTAACGAGAAAAATAATGGCTTTATCTATGCTATGGATCTAGACAAAGAATGGAGGTTGAGAAATATGTTTTAGGCAAATGCTCAAAGTAAGGCAAAATATGAGTCATTTGTAGATGTTGAAGCTTGACACAAAGTATTTGACAAATAAATATAAAATGCAATTTGCCCCTTTTGTGGGAGTCAACCACCATGACCAATCGATACTTTTTGGATGTAACCTCATATCAAATGAAATACAAATACATTTGTGTAGTTGTTCGACTCATGGTTGATGTGTATGTCAAGACGGGCTCTTAATGCTATTATAACCGACCAAAATAAGGCAATTCAAGTGACAATTGTAACAGATCTTCCACCAAGCATATATTCTGTTTATGGCACATTTTATGCAAATTACCTCACAAGTTGGGATCTTATTCCCAATACGACAACTTTAAAGGCCATTTATTAAATTGTATATATGACTCTTTGAGCTGTGAAAACTTTGAAAAAAGGTGGCACAACATCATTCAAACCAATGGTTTAACAGACAGTGCTTGGTTGAGTAAGTTGTATGAGGAGCGAGATCAATGGATACCTGCATATGTGAGAGGTACATTTTGGGCAGGAATGTTCACAACCCAACGTAGCGAGAGTATGGATGCCTTTTTTTATGGCTATGTAGATGCTACCAAATCATTAAAGTAGTTTTTCGGGGATGCTTTGGTTAGGATGGTCGAGAATAAGAAAATATCTCTATTTTTTTTTTCTTTTTTCTTTTTTAAGAAAATGAGGGCGGCACTTCCGTTTATTCATTAATACCCTCACTAAAGCGGATAAATAACCTTGATTACAACTTTACCCCCAATAAAACAATACTCTCCCAAAAATTAAAGACTACTACTGAATATAAGGGATACCCCATCTATCCAAGCGAACAAGGCCACCAAATCTTCCTGAATCAAAACCACTTCCTAAAAACTCTACAACCCGACCATGAACCCCCTCTTTTGCTAGAAAATCAGCAACCATATTAACCTTTCTAAAAATATGACAAATCTGAACATTAAAGGAATCAATAAGACACCCCCCTTCTTCTCAAAAATCTCACAAATACCAATAATTACAAGAACCCGAAGTATTCCATCTTACAACGACACTTGAATCAGATTCAACAAAAATGTTCCTTAGGCCTAACTGTTTACACAGCCTCAAACTTTCTACGAACGCACGACATTTAGCCACTGTGTTGGTAGAATAGCCATAAGAGTGAGCAAATCCAGCCACCAATTGCCACAATCATCTCGAATAATAGCTCCTCTGCCCAAATCTCCCAGATTTCCACTAGACCCACCATCAACATTTAATTTGTAACAACCCATTGCAGGCTGAGACCAAGCCACCAAAATCAGCGAATTCTACACCACCGCAACTAATGGACAGCTTAACGTCCTTAAAATCTCTCCATCATTTGGTCCCAACTTTGTAAATTTCTTCATAGAGCTAGACTTTAGCACCATAAAATTCTTCACCATATGCACAATACCCCTCCAATCAAACGGCATGTCTTCCATCTGGGAACCACAACGACCCATCCATAATGCCCGAGAAATAAAAATTGGAATAAGACCTCGGACCCATCCCACTTGAGAAGAGGAAGATGCACGAAGCCATCAACAATTCATCACCCTTTTCTAGATTCGATTATGAGGTAAAGTAACCCCCATTAGATTAGTAAAATAATCCTATACAAGTCTTAGCTCAACTCCATCACACAAGACAAGATCCAGTCTCAACACAAGGTACCTCACAATAGTTATATTTAGAATCACCACCTAAACTCACATTATTCTGAAAAGTATAACCAAGATTATGAGAAGTTTGCATCTTGAACTCATTTGAGTTTAATATGTTGATAAATCCATCCAGGGTTTTGCCTTTGATGCCCATCTATCATTGCAAGCTTTGGGTTTAAATCTCTTACGAGTGATGGTTAAAAGGCCTATTTTACTTACTTGGCAGCATCCATTTTCTGAGATGCTTAAATTCAATATAGATGGCTCTGCTTATAATTTGCATGGGAAAACGGGGTGTTGAGACATTCAACCAAGTTGGTTTTTGTTTTGTTCTCTTCATTTGGGAGATGGTACTAACACCAATGCAGAACTAAGGCATTTGGGGTCCACTTTTGTGGACACACGATAAAAACTTATTTTTTCTTGGTGGTGTTCATTTTTTTACAAAAAGACTTAGCACAAGATTTGTGTATTTAAGACTTATCCCTAATATTAATCATGCTTTTAAACAAGGTCTATTATATTATCTGCATTTTGGTTTATTATAAGTTGTGGTTTTTGAAACTGATTCAGCAGTTCCTGTACATTGGTTCTCAAATTCTATTTGTCCTCCTTGGCAGTACTATAGCATATGGGATGGCAAACTATTATTCCAGCAAGTTTTTCCATTTTCTCTTCAGCACTCTGATAGAGAAAATAATTCAGTGGCTGATGCTTTGTCTAAAGTAGGGTCTACAGGTATTTTCAACACTTATTTCTGAGCTTCCCAAGACAGCTTTGGGTGAATTTAGAATGGATTGCATGTACTTTTTTAAAGCCTTGGTTTTAGGATTTTTGTGACCCCAAACTTTCTATTGCATCATTCTTCCATTAAAAATGAGGTATATTAATAAAATTAGGAATACCATCCATCTTCTCAAAAAAAGAAAAACTCATTTAAATTGGACTTCGCAAATTGCTTGTGAACACAATATAATTTTTCTGACCTAATCTTCATATGGGCCAGCAAGATAACCAAAACTCAATAACCGAAAAGAAAATCCCTTATCACCAAAAAGAAAGTAAAATAGAGAAAGTCACATAAAAAAGAAAAAAAAAACTAAAAGGAGATTTTTTTTTTTTTTTTGGGCATCATTTACAATGTTGGTATGTCACATGAAGGATTCTTCTTGTGTCACCCAGCCTCCCTAGTTTCAAAGCCTGTAGTACAATCAAGAATTTCCAAGTTTCGCAATGATCAATTAAGGTCTAGAAAGCAGTGTACACAATTCCTGAAGATAAGGACTATATGGATTTATAGAGGGATCAAAATGTGTTTTTGCGAAATGACTGATTTTTTATTTGGAAGTGAGCCATTTTTTTACAACTTTTCTATATATGAACTTATCCCAGTTGCTGAAGTCATGGCTGAGACTAATTTCTATTAATATATATAGAGAAAATATATTCATCATTTTTTTTCTCATCATTTCATAATGTGACATTAAATGATAAGTTTACAAATGAAACATAATAAATAGTCTCTGATCATATAATGACACATAATGAGATGATTAGATGATGATTAGAAAATGATATATATATATATATGTGTGTATATATATACACGCACTTATGTCACCCTTATGCCATGACAGATTTTAGATAAAATATTAATTCTTTAGTTAGATGTAACCATGAACTAAAATACCTACTTCATTGAATCGTTGTCATAAAGCGTATATCTTTTTTCTAAGCGTATATCTTGCTCTTTACTTTTTGCGTTAAAAAAAATATTGGTGGATTTCATCATCTTATTCCACCTAAACTCACTCTGTCATATATGCAATATTTGGATTTTGCAATTATTGAGGAAAACAAAAAGAAACACGAAACAACTGATTAAGAGTTTGTCTTCCTTTCTCACGTACTTGTGCTCATGTTTCCAAAGATCCATAATATGTAATTTAGACCTTCAGGGACATCATTTCAGATATCATAATCTCTTGAATAGATTATTGTCATGACTTCTAAACTTCATGAACCAAAGGAAAGGTTCGAAGATTTGTGTGTTCTAAATCCAACTGGATGTAGACTATGCACCGACTTCTTTCTGCCAAAAATTAGGTATCCGTCTCTAACCAGTCGCAACACAAGAAGTCTCAAACAGCTGCCATTTCCCTTTCATTTGAATTTTGAATGAAATGCAACTCAAGGTTTCTTGACTTTATACTTCATGCCAACAAAGGGGTTCCGTGTTCAACAAACATGTCACAAACAAATGTTTTCTTCTTTTTTATCGTCATTCAATCATATAGATACACTGTCTCATTCTGGTTTAAAAATAATTAGATGTTTTAGTGGTTAAACATGGGCGCTCTTTTTTCTCCTGAGCCAGGCATGTGATTTGCTACTTTAAGGTTATACTCTCCCCTGTGCACTTGAGAGTTGAGAGATTGTAACGAAGATTTTATACAGTTGAGTAGCAATTTTGTGCACTTCTTTTCCCAGAGAAAGCTCCCAGCAGAGTCCAACGAGACATCTAGCATTTTCTTATTTTTAATGATACTTTTATTTTTTTTCAATTTAATACAGTTGTTGATTTGAAAAATAATAAGGTAGGGACACGGACAAGCTCCAAATCGGACTCTGTACCATGGAAAAAATACTAACAACAACTAAAAAGACAGCAAAAGGTGGGGACCCCATAAAGTAGTTTTTGACAGCTGTATGACAACAATGGTAAAGCCACCCTGTGCGTGTTGTGTCACCACAACGTTCACATTCTCTCTCTCTCTCTCTCTCTCTCTCTGTGGTTAATAAATATCCACAACCCACTGCCATTGGCTTACATTGCAACCCTACCATTCCTCTGTTGCTAAAAGGGTACCCATCTGCAAGGAAGGAATTGCAGTGCTTCTTTCACCGAGCATTTGGAGAAATGGAGGCTCTGAGGTTTAAGCTATTTGCGATAATGTTGGTGGTGTTGATGGCCATCTCTTCTGTTCAAAAAGCTGCTGCAGCTGAGGCTCCAGCACCTAGCCCAACATCTGAAGCTGTCATCTTTATGCCAAC
>QEOT01008301.1:126437-138886 GCA_003123785.1 Pterocarya stenoptera | reverse complement strand
GCTGTCCTTTAAGCTGTTAACATTGGCCTTAACAAGATTATCCTTGAAAGGGATGCCCTGCAGGTGGTAAAAGAGCTTAAAGGCTCAAATGAAAACTGGACTCAAGTTGGCTTAATCTCCATGGATACCAGGATACTTCTCAACTCTTTTGAATCATGGTCTGTTCAACATTTAACAAGGGCATCCAATGAGATTGCTCATGTATTAGCTAAGAATGCTCTCGCGAATGATGATGTCCTTATCGAACTCGAAGACATCCCTGGATGTATTGGTCATTTGGTCTTTTCATAATGAATATAATTATCTTGATTTCAAAGAAAAAATTGATCTTAGGTGAGCTCCACAAAACTCATTCCATTATCTAAATTCATTATTATTTATAAAAAATTCAACCTCTAAACTTAACTCAACTCCTAAACAGAACTAAAATAAAGGCTTTAGGATTATCAACCGCGTTTGTTTTGGAACAACCATAGGCGTTGGTTTTTTTTTTTTAAGTTCGAAAAAAAAAAAAAACAAACCTCAAAAACAACACATGAGCACGCGTGTCCAATGCCCTCTCCGACAGCCAATCAAAATCCACGTACCTAAACTAAGCACACCGTGGACTCGCCGGTAACATCAGACCTTGTCTGCTCCTCACCATCAAGTTTCAACTGAAAATTAAAAATAATTAATTTGAAAACACAAAATTGCCAATTTATTGATCATTAGCTATCCATAGCTCGAATTCTTTTTGGTTTTTTGAGACCAAAATTATAGAGAGGGATTCAGATCGCCCTCTGAATCTCGAGGAGCCGCTGAGATAGAGAGGGATGGCTATACTCTACGCGGTGGTCGCTCGGGGAACGGTGGTGCTGGCGGAGTTCAGCGCTGTTACGGGTAACACGGGTGCGGTGGCGAGGCGGATCCTCGAGAAGCTTCCGTCGGAAGCCGATTCCAGGCTCTGCTTCTCCCAGGACACCTACATCTTCCACATACTTCGATCCGATGGCCTCACCTTCCTCTGCATGGCCAACAACACCTTCGGCAGTGCGTTTCTACTTCTCCTCCTCTTTATCTTTTAATATTTCAAATATCGAAACAATTCTTGATTTTCGATTGTGGTTTTGGCTGATGGATTTTAGGATGCGGAGGGGGCTTTGGGTTTATCGATTTTTATGCTGGAAATGATAATGATTTTTTATTTATCCAATTGTGTTCCAAAAAATATTTTGATCATGCAAGAATCTGATCTAAACTTCAATAATTAACTTTACTTCGTTCTTATAAAAATAAATAAATAAACTAAACTTAGTTGCATTTGCTTGGGAGTCAGACCAATTAAAACTAGTCTTCAGTTTGATTCATTATGCGTTAGGAACGATTGCTTATATCTAGATTGAACAGAATTTCTACTAAGTTCCTGTTGATTTCGAAGGAAACGGGAGGAAATAATGCAGAGTATTAGTTTGTTAGATCAGTTCCAGTCTTAGGGGAATGATTACATACTTTTTTTTTATAGGTCAAATAAAATTTTGTTGATAGAAGTAAGTAGGCGTAGCCCAAGTACCTAAAAGGTGTACAAAAATAATTTTATCTTAACTTCAATAATTAACTTCACTTTGTTCTTTTTAAAAAAAAAAAAATTAAAATAAACTTAGTTTGCATTTGCTCGGGAGTCAGACCAATTAAAACTAGGCTTTGGTTTGATTCATTATGTGTTAGGAGCAATTGCTTATATCTAGATTGAGCAGAATTTCTGTTAGGCTCCTGTTGATTTCGAAGGAAACGGGGGGCAACAATGCAGAGTATTAGTTGTTAGATCAGTTTTAGTCTTAGGGGAATGATAACATACTTTTTTTATAGGTAAAATAAAATTTTGTTGATAGAAGTAAGCAGGCATAGCTCAAGTACATAAGAGGTATAGAAAAATAACATCTAGATACAATTACAGAAGCCCATAAAAACAAGGTTTTGAAGAAGAATCTCTTAAGTTCATCCAAAGATGTTCCTGATCTTCAAATCTTCGACCATTTATCTCCATCCAAAGACACCACATGAGACATAGGGGGATCATTTTCCACAAAACTCCAATTTAGGGGTTACCCTAAAGACCTCCGCAACACGTAAGAAGATCCACCACCCTTCTGGGCATTACCCTTGCAAATCCGGTCCCTTTTTTTATTGGCACCGGGTATCCAAGAACAAAGTCTCAACTAATTCCGGAGGTGCACAAGTTTCTTGCAAGTGCATCTTGGATAATTCAAGGGGAAGTTACTCTCCAGTCCAATGGCTCCTAGAAATTGTTTGCATCCAAGAGGATTCGAACCTTAGGCCTAGAGGGAGCATACGACTAAGACCAAGGCCTTTAACACTTGAGCCAACCCCTAGGGGTTGGTCCTGTTGAAAATGCCCCCCATAACGTGCTGGCCACTGCACAATGCAATAATAAATGATCCACAAGTTCATCACTTTTTTTGTAACACCAATCAATAACAATAAGCCCACATTTCCTCAAAGAGAGCTACCTTGAGAGGCACCTTATATCTCCAAATGCACTTCCAAGGACCGAACTGTGAATCTCCTACTCCCCACATGAATCCAGATCATCCTATCCGCCTCAACGTTACCAATGTTTGCAGCATACAGCAAGCTGAAAAAATCAGCAATGGCTCCTACTAGAGCTATTCATCAAGTCTGCTACTTATCACGCACAATCCGATAGAGTACAGGGAATGCAATCTTGAGGGTCCTATCTCCAAACCAAGGATGCTACAGTACAAGCCTATTGAATTTTCATTTTTGGGTTTATAATTTTGAGGGATTTGAATATGCTCATTAAATAATACTAACAGCTAACACACCACTTGCCTTTTATCAAGCTTATGTGACAAGCCAAACTGATTCATTCTCCACTGATGTTTTACCATATCCGCCCTTTCTTCCATCCAGATCTGTAGGAACTCTCCTCTTTCAAATATCTCGGAAAAATTTCGATATTGGTCAGAGAATATCTCTTCGTATTATGATCTATAAGTTGTTTTCAATCCAGATTTAAACAATCCATTTTATTTTTATGGATTTTCTCTTAGATTATCTTTCCATTTGATATCTTTTGTGGTATATTTGCTTCCTGCCTCTTTAAGTATTTATCATATCATCTACTTATTTATCGTAGTCATCTCATTATGTGTACAATTTATACTTCTCTTTTGTGTGATAAGTAACCTTGCAAGTTCCGACTTTAAAATCTCATTATCATTTAGATTTTCACATGAGAAGGATGTCAATCTATCGTTTTTTTTATTGCTTTTATCCCCCAACAAAAAAAGCTGCATACCCCCGTGTTCCCTCTTTTCATGTTTGTCTTTTAACCATCGTTTTGTGACTTCTTTGTGCCTTGGTCCAGGGAGGATCCCTTTTTCTTACTTGGAGGATATTCAAATGAGGTTCATGAAAAACTATGGCAGAGTGGCTAACTATGCACCGGCTTATGCAATGAACGACGAATTTTCCAGAGTCTTGCATCAGCAAATGGAGTTTTTTTCTAGTAATCCTAGTGCAGATACCCTAAACCGTGTAAGAAGTGAAGTTGGCGAGGTAAGTATCTTCAGTTGTTTTGCAAATTGCTTTCTGTTTCTTCTTTCTTATTTATGTATTCCTTTAATGACGTGTATACAACTGCCTTTATATGATTTTCAATTACAGTGCTTCCCCAGGTTATCTACATGTAATTCAGGGTCCAATATTAATCATTTAAAGTTAGCTATTTCAACTGGTGCCTGCTTGCGACTTACAATAAGACATTGTCAACTGTAGAGCATTTGGTCAAATTGTGTTTGCAAGTTATATAAAAAAGAGAGCTTATGCTTTTTACCCACAAATTACCACCTATTTTTCACTTTACACCCCCAAACTCCTAAAATTTCAATTTGCACCATATAGAACTTATATTTTTTTTATTTGCACCCAAAATACCAAAATTATGATATTGCACCCTCATTTCTTACTTTTGATCTGTAGTATCTATCATTTTCCTGTGGCATTTTTTTTTTCTCACAAGCTCCAAAAATCTGGTGTCCAGATACGTACTATCATGGTGGAGAACATAGAGAAGATATTGGAGAGAGGTGACCGGATTGAACTTCTTGTTGATAAAACTGCAACCATGCAAGATGGTGCATTTCACTTCAAGAAACAATCCAAGCGCCTTCGTCGAGCTCTTTGGATGAAAAATGCCAAGCTTTTGTGGGTTTCTTATATCCTCTTATCAGTTTGGCTTTATGAATACATTAATGTTCATTCTACTTGTTGTTAGTAAAGATTAAGGCCTCGTTTGGTTACACAAATGAGATGAGATGAAAGTTGAAAGTTGAAAAAAATATTATTAGAATATTATTTTTGTTTTGAGATTTGAAAAAGTTGAATTGTTTTTTGTATTTTATTTGGAAGTTTGGGAAAGTTATAATGATTAGATGAGATAAGATGATTTGTGAAAACAAACCAGGCCTAATTATATATTCATAATCGAAAAAGGCCTCGTTTTGTGGATGGATTTCCTGTGGCCTTGTGACCTCTTAAGAGATTAGGCTTATATCTGCCTAGTGACAATCCTATTTTCCATTTTTTTTTTTGTTTTATATTTCTTAACATTGTTTTGTCCTAGGAGTTGGCGCTGTTCTTTTACATCAGAACTCTCTGTATTTATGTGTAAATACTTGAAAACAATGATTCATTGTACCTCTCCTAAGGTATTCAGTGGCATGTCTATGAGCTTAGATTTGTTGAATAAGGAAGTTGAGACTTGGAGATTAGCTGGCTAAACAAATGACAATAGATTTTGTTAGGGATATGATGTGTAACAATTTTGATCAAATTTGGTTTTAATATTATGTTCTATCTTTTATTTTACTGAGCTTTTATTTCGTGATTAAAGACATTGGAATCTGTTAGGATTAGGGTTCAGCATTAGAGTCAAATTTTTATTTTTTAAGAATTTAAAAATCCTGATTATTTTGGGATATCCGTTTAAACGTCTTCTATACTCAAAGGAGATAGATTTTGATGGAATAAAATTCTGAGAAAGTGATATTCTCTCCTCTCTTTTCTCTGGACCATGGACTTGCTCCGCTCTCCCTCTGGTTTTGTTTTCTGCACTCCATAGCTCTCTTCTTCTTCTTTTCTCTCTCTTTTTTCTTTTCACTTGCATCTTCTCTCTGTTTATCCTTTGCTAATCTCTAAAGTCCTTTGTTCTGCATCGTAATACATTTTAGAGAATTTACAATTAAGGACCATGCCCATAATGACCCATCATTTCTTTTTTGGTTGGTGATTTAGTGCTTCCATTCACAAAGATCAGTTTTTCAAGTCAGAAGCTAGTTTAGAACCCTGAGTATAGGTGTCGTATTTGCGAAGGACTATGGACTGTGCATCATGAACTAAATAAGTATAAAGTGATTTTTATAATCATGCCTTAGAGTTGGACATGCCACAAATGTTATGTAATGTGTAAGAAACATAATAACTGTTTTGTGTGCAATTATCTGCAAGAGGTTTTCCGTTTCTCTTTAATAATGAGTTATCAGCTTTTACCTGCTGCAAGTTTCTTCATCAAATGAGAATTGCTTTTATAGAATGAAGAGTTTGATTCTATTTTACTAATTGCATGCGTCAAACCAGATTTGGACTATACAATGGAATTGTTGAAAGTACTTGTACACATTAATAGTTTTTGCTGCTTATATAGCCTTTGGGAATTGTAGTTTTCATCATATAAACTTTTCTCTTGTTTGTGACAGGGCACTGTTGACATTCTTGATTGTTCTGTTGCTGTACTTTATAATTGCTGCTTGCTGTGGAGGCATCACCCTACCTTCCTGCAGATCTTGATTTCCATTCTTTCTGGTTTCAAAGTTCTGCTGAGGTATGCGACTGATGGCTGTTTAAACGATGTCTATTCGTTTCTTTTTATAGAGGTTTGGAAGGCATCACAGTCCTCCTTTGTAAAGGGTGTATGGATATATAGTATCTTCGTCTGTGTAGGCTTCCAGAATTATCATGTAGCTTCTTTTGCTGTTGTGGGCTTGATGTAAGTAACCAGCATTTATCTTTGGAATCCTGATAAGTGCTTTTGAATTGTTATGCTTCATATTTGTAATTTTTTAACAAAGTGTATGAGTTCATGGTTAATTCATTATTTAGTACAAAATGTTGATCTGCTCTTTCACACACATATTCCTGTCAATCAACTAATCTTGGTCTGCTCTTTAACATTACTATCCGGTCAATTAGCTTATTTTGTTTAATTGCATGGTCAGTTTTGATTTCTCATTTTATTAGTTCTTTTCATTTGTGAAATGGCTATATTATACTATAGTCTCAAGACCAAGCCATTCAGGTCTTATACCTTTCGTCAAAGCTGCTTTGCTGTTACTTTCCCACTTCTATCCTTTGTATTGCATATTGTCTTAAAACGAATTAAAAAATGTTGAGATATACACGTGGTGAGATAATTCTTATGAATTATATTATAAGAGAATATGGTGGCATAAAGTTGGATTCTGCCTGGGCTTTTAGGCCCCCCCCCCCCCCCCATTTCTTTTCTTCCCACTCCTGAATGTATGATACATTTAGAGTATTGTTTGTGTATTTAAATATATGCATATCTTTGTAAAGACTTAGGTTCTAGTTATACTTATAAAAAAAGAGTTAGGTTCAAGTTATACTTCATATCTCTTTTACAATGTTATACCACTTGGAAACCTCCCCTATGATCAATATCTTGTCAAACTGACCATTGGATTATATGATTTAGCATGCTGATTATGCTTGCCAAATACCAAGATTATCTAAGAATGTACGAAGTATGACTTATCCAAAAACAAATGTATGAAGTATGTGTTTCTTTGTCCATATTTAAAAATTTACTAAACCAAATTAGTTTTGGTTTGGATAGCAAATGACTTGTCAAATGAAACATGTATGATAACCGTATGAAGGACATATAATCTAATTGTAGATTTGACAAAGTATTAGCTTATCAAAATTATTTTAAGAATGTGAAGAGTTAAACCAAACACAACTTGAATCCAACCCACACCCACAGGCACACGCACGCGCACACATAGAGAATAAACAAAATAGTTAATGAACAGCTCAAGGAATTATGCTGAACATTCTTGTGCCTTCTGTCCATGATTTTCTTGCGAGTCATCTGACCTTTTGTTCATAGTTGGATTTATGATTGAATAAGTTATCAGATAGCATCATATTTGAAACTTGTCATAATCATTTGATGGGGGAAAATCTGGTCGGAAATTGGATGTCGAAATTTTCATCTACATCCCTTTTGGACTGCTTGTATTAAGTGAAAGTATAAGATATCAAAATATTTCAAGTAAACAATATAACTGAAACTAGGAAAAAGAAAACAACTGTCCTAGTACTGTCATTTATTGACTTAAACGTTATCTGTGTTCTGAAATGCATTTCTGAGAACACAAAACTTTGTAATCCTGGGATTGGCTGGATTTTTAATTCAATAACCCATCAAATTATCACAGAATAACAAAGCCTTCGTACTTTTTCCTTGTCTGAGCTTTGGCATACTTGTTTGATGATCTGGAAAATATGTCTGGAGCAATAAATTGAGAATAACAGCGCACCAAAAAGTTTGGGCATTGACTTGCTGAACCAAATTGATATCTGCTTCTAGCTTAGAATTCCAAAATCTTCAGTAGTGGGCTGTTTTCTCCTCAGTGCTATTTTCTTGAACTTCATATTAGATGGTCACTGTGAACAGGGTTATAGATTGTCAAGATTTTGATTTGCAATTATTTTTCCACCTATAAGAATAGCCGGTATACCTTTATAAAGGTAGCATTGGACCATTTCATCTCTGTGTTTTAAAATTTTGATATATGCACTTGCTGTGTTTCTGCTCTAGTTGCAGTGCATATGAATATCTTAAGCAACAAGAGCTCATCATTCTTATATTGTCAGCAAATACTCCAGGGTCTTTTACTCTACATGAATTAGGTGGGTCTACTAGAAGTCGTACTGGAATGGGGATGGTGTGGATAAGAAGAAAGATGCAATCTTCGAAATCCTTAGTTTCCACTATAATATAAAAGGGTTTAGACTGTAACCGCATAAGAAGAGAACTCATCAATGTTTGTTATTTAGATGTTACCAAGTTTTGAGTCACTGCATGGACGGTAGGCAGTGCAGATAGACACTACTTCTCAAATAGTTTATACTATAATTCCATTATTGAAACTTCTAGTTTTACTAGATGGTGCTGGATCTTGTTTTAGTCTTGCACTTACTTCCTGGCCACTGAATTTAATATCAACTGGCATAGACTGATGCTTCTTGTTTTCGAAAAAAGCTAGAGTGTAGAAGTTCTAGGTCTACAAAAGGATCCTACAAAAGTGAACTTACAAGTTGACCTAGCTTGATGTGAAACGTTAGATCTACTTTACAATTAAAAAAGTTTTAGAATTTGATAACTCACATCAAACCCTGTCAGTTTGTAAGCTCATTTTTGTACGAACTCTGTGTAGACCAACCATTTCTCTAAAGAGTATGTCTAAACAATGCAATCTTCCATTCCCACCCTCAATAAATGTTAACGTACTTATTTTTTCATGGTCTTTGAATTTAAATTGGACTGGGGGTTCAAGAAACTTGTGCATGAAGCTTAGGAATCCTAAGCCATCCAGGTGAGACAAAAAAGGGGGATTATGAAATATCGAGGATACTGGTCGAAGCTAAATTATCTGGAGGCATTTTCATGATCAGAAGAAAATTAACAAAAATAAAATTGCTGAAGGACGATTTTATTCTTGTGGGAGTTTCTCTTAGTTGGTGGTCTTTAGCATGCAAATGCTTACATAACAGAGTCAAGTTGTCAAATCAATAGGTTATGAATCTTTTCTTCCTTGTCCCTCCTATCTTTGCATGTGATTGTACTTTTGACTCTTTTGTTCTGTTTGGCATGGAGATGCTTATACAGTGAAGCCCGACTTGTCAAACAGGTTTCATGGAGATAACAATATTGGTAAGTCCTTCCCCCTCCCCCTCGCCCTCGTTCTATGTTTTTTTCCTCCTCTTCAGCAGTTTAGAATCTTGAGAGAGCATAGTCAAGGCAAAATTATCTCCTCCTTTTTCTACTTGTATTCTATTCTTGATTTTCTTTCTGCACTAATGGAGGTGAATTTTGTGAGAAGTTATAGTTCGTGTAAACTTGAACGGTCCCAGTGAACTCACATCGCCTTATTGTATCTCATGCATGAGACTAGATGGACTTGTGCCCTTGCAATTGCAAGAATTTCTTTCTCTTTTCTTGTCCTTTATATTCTACAGGATATATAACAACTTTAAGGTAAGATGCTGCATGCTTTCTAAGATTTCGGATGCGTTAGTTCTTGCGATTGTGCAGAAGTTTTAAGTGCCATAATATTTGGCTTGTTTTAATAGTCGTTTTGGTAGGAAAGTTAACACAATAAACAGATTTTGTAAATTAATTTTGCCAAATAGAAAATATGGACGATTTTGGTCACTAGAATACCACTTTTTTTTTTCTTTTCTTTTTTTTTTTTTTTCACGAAATTGATCAGTTGAAATCGAGAGGATCTTGCTCCAGGTCCGAGAGTTTGAAATTCACGTACCTGAGATGGAGACATTGGAGAGATTGGATGTGTCCGAAGATCAGTCGAGACAACAAAAATTAAAAGAAGGAAAAGAAAAAAGACCAACTCAACATATTCTGAACTTTTCTACTTAGTTAACAGTGGACTGGAAATTTAACCCTATTGTGAATGAGGCAAGTCCATGGATAAAAAGCTTGCAGATTTAGCTCCTTCCAAGCAAACCAGGTGGTGGAGGTGCCGAGCGGAACCTAAATGACGTGACTCTGCAAATGAACGAAATGCCACTCCAACAATACTAAGTGGGCGGCTTCTAATCTAGTATAAAAGGCGCAAGCTGCGGGTCATGCATGCCTAAAACCGGACAAAGATTTAAAAGTGCCCCCACCCGACTACACAAAGTGGGGTGGGGAGGGGCTTCTAATGGTGGGAACGTACCCAATGGGAAAGAAACTTGAACCCACAAACAATCAATCAAACAGGCCATGGTATTAGTGGGTGCTGTCGTCTATGGACAAAACTCTGTAGGTAGGACAGTGATGAACATCCCCCTTCCCCCAATGGAGAGATATGCTCCTTTTGGATTTGGAAAGTGTTTCATCTCATCTCATCATTATAATTTTTTTAAATTTTCACACAAAATATAATAAACAATTCAACTTTTTCAAATCTCAAAATAATAATATTATTAAAAAATAATATTCTAACAATATATTTTTCAACTTTTATCTTTCATCTAAAATTATTTAATCTCATATTTGAATCCAAACGAACCCATAATTTATAGTTTGTAGGACCCTCTTCACAATACAAATATTTCCCACTAATTTATGCTTGCTCCACCAGAGTATCGTTTTTCTGGTATTGATGAAGGATTCCTTTTTGTCCATATCGCCATTTGGTTTCTTTCATCAAATATTAAACAAATTCGCTCTCTATATTCCTTCACCGCTCTCCAGACTTGCTCCTTCACATCCTCCTTTCCTTCTTATCATGGGGACCTCTATCAGGGTGTTTTCACCGCCACCTGCATTAATCAGCAGCAGCAAGTTCTTCTTGCCGTCTACCCTTTCAGTTTCTTCTCCAAGAGCCTATAAGACGTCTTCGAGAAAGCTGTGTCGTCATGTGGTCCGAAGCAGCAAGTTTGGAAACTTTCTTGACTTGAAGCCGGAGTTACAACCTGAGTACTTGAACTTTGATCTCCCATGGTTCGAACCAGCATCTGATCGGTCTCGCTTTGACGTGATCATCATTGGCACCGGCCCGGCCGGTCTTCGTCTTGCGGAGCAACTGTCATGCTATGGAATTAAGGTATGTTGTGTTGACCCTTCCCCACTTTCTATGTGGCCGAATAACTATGGGGTTTGGGTGGACGAGTTCGAGAGCTTGGGGCTTGAGGATTGCTTTGACAAAATATGGCCTATGAGTTGCGTGTACATCAATGAAAGCAGGACCAAACATTTGAACCGTCGATATGGTCGGGTTAGTAGGAAAAAACTGAAAACGAAACTAATGGAAGGATGTCTCTCCAGTGGAGTCATTAAGTTTCACAAGGCCAAGGTCTGGAAAATTGAGCACCGGGAGTTTGAGTCTTCCATTTTGTGTGATGATGGGAATGAATTGAAGGCAAGCTTAGTGGTTGATGCGAGTGGCTTTGCAAGCACTTTCGTAGAATATGATAAGAGAAGGAATCATGGGTATCAAATTGCTCATGGAATTTTAGTTGAAGTGGATGACCACCCTTTTTATTTGGATAAGATGGTTCTCATGGATTGGAGAGATTCCCATTTAGGAAATGAGCCTGATTTGCGGGTTAGCAATTCAAGGTTTCCTACTTTTCTCTATGCAATGCCATTCGATTCAAACTTGATATTCTTAGAGGAGACTTCTCTGGTTTCTCGGCCTGTGTTATCATATATGGAGGTGAAGAGGAGGATGGTTGCAAGATTAAGGCACTTAGGAATTAGAGTGAGAAGGGTATTGGAGGATGAGAAGTGTTTGATCCCAATGGGAGGCCCTCTTCCCCGAATCCCTCAGAATGTGATGGCCATTGGTGGGACTTCCGGGGTCGTGCACCCTTCAACTGGGTACATGGTGGCTCAGACAATGGCTCTAGCCCCTGTCTTAGCCAATGCTATTGCTGAGTGCCTTGGCTCAACCCGGATGATTAGAGGGCAGCCACTTTATCATAGAGTGTGGAATGGCCTGTGGCCAATTGAGAGGAGAAATACAAGGGAATTTTACTCTTTCGGAATGGAGACTCTTTTGAAGCTTGATCTGAAAGGGACTAGAAGGTTCTTTGATGCTTTCTTTAATTTGGATCCCTATCAATGGCAAGGGTTCCTTTCCTCAAGGTTGTCTTTCCAAGAGCTTGTTCTGCTAAGCTTATCCTTGTTCGAGCATGCCTCAAATCCATCCAGGTTTGACATTGTTACAAAGTGCCCTGTGCCCTTAGCTAAAATGGTGGGCAATCTAGCACTGGAAGCTATTTAATGACCATTTAAGGATGGAATGTTGCAGCATGTATCTTGAATCTTGATATGTAAGAGGTTCAAATATTGTGGCTTCTTGAGTTTAAGAACAAGTTTTTAAGGGCTTTGTTAATAGATGCATCTGTTATTGAAATGTTTCCTTAAGTATCTCTATTTTTCATTTCCTCTCTTTTGATTTTAAATCTCCACCACACAAAATCAAGAAATCTGGTACTTCATGTGTATATAAACTGTCAAGGAAATAACATAGTCCATGTTAAAGACCAAGTCAGTTGACATCTCATCTTGTGTTTTTTTTTTTTTTTTTTTTTTTTTTTTTTTTTTT
>QEOT01008301.1:22966-125642 GCA_003123785.1 Pterocarya stenoptera | reverse complement strand
TTTTTTTTTTTTTTTTTTTTGAGTTCCTTATAATGTTACATATAAACGTGTTTACATCTCTTTATATCTACTCTATATAGATAAGTGGCTGTCTCATGATGGATGGTAGCTTTTGTTGTGATGGGTTAAATTACCTTTTTATCCATCATGAAAGATATATTATAATATATATATAATTAAAAACTCAATTAAATCTCTCTGGTTCCTTTCTTTCAAATCTCGGTGTTGACTTTCCTTTTCTATCAGATTTTTGGATCTATTTTCGTTTGGTTGTATGAAATTGAATTTTCAAACACTAATTCTTTTAAAATTCAGGCATTTCACAAGCGGGTTTGCCAAAACAATAATGATTTTGTTGTACCAGTTTCTATGGTAACTTTTGCACAGTTTCTATATTTTTCCCTTTGTCGTTGATTTGGTGCAGTTTTTATGTATTTATTTATTTTTCATATTTATTGCTTTGTGTGTAATAATTCTATTTAGGTTTCTTTATTTAGGTAATTGTTTTTTTTATAATTTCAATTGCTTCCATTACATCTCAGCATCTACCAAGACTTGAGAAACAATAAAATATGGGCATTGATTCTATTGTACAGTGTTGTCAATGAGTTGGCTCATTACCGTGTCGTATAACATGAGTTACTTTATAAGCTATGAATCTATGAAGCAGAAGCTAAATTTGCCCCATCAATACCTCTTGCTTTGATGGAATCAATAACCTCTAAGGAATTCCCTTCCAATATCAAATCAAAAAAACCCATACTCAAAACCATATGCAAACCTCGAAATGCAGCTATAGCTTCTACCTCATCAACTCACACCAACTTCTTATGACACATAGCAAATAAAACCTCTTCTTTATCATCCCGTACAATCATCCTAATTCCAACATGACCAGAAAATTGTAACAACGCACCATAAAGTTAAGTTTAACTTTACCTTGTGGTGCTAGAATCAATGTTTTAAATTTCGTACTATATTGGTCGGTACAGTCGAAATATTTTGTTTATGTGGTGTAGCCGGTACAGAGAAGAGTATAGTTTCATACCAGTCAGAATTTCGACCATTTTAGGCCGTATTGGCCGATATTGTATCGGCCAATATTTCGACATTTATTTTTTTCATCTTTTTTTTTCATTTCTTCAAACTATAAACTCATTTTTTGACCCTCCAATTTAGATCAGACTATTTATAATTTTTATATATTTATATATAATTTATTCATATATAGACTATTCCAAAACGATACCGATACCGAAATATCTCGTTTCAATACCTCGACCGAAACGGTCACCGATACAGTATTCAAAACATTGGTAGGAATTCATGAAAGTACATGATCCTTACTTGATAGCAAATGATGAGAATTTGTAGTTACATAGATCTCAACATAGACAAGACATTTGTCTAACATTTTCACAACCTCACAATCTTGTTGCTGAAATAAACAATGGTTTATATATTTCCACAGATCCCAAGCAATACTAAGTAAAAGTGGAACACTACTCAAATTAGCCAACATTAAATCCCATACCGAACTCTAAAAATAACAAACAGTATCCAACATGTCCATAATTTTGGAAAATTGGGTAAGCCAAACCACATGAGGAGATGAATAGTGAAATAAAGCATGACTACTAGTTTCCACATCCAACTTACAATTGGCACACAGAGAAGAAGAAATAATACATCTTTTCAATTAATTTACCTTAGTAGGAAAATTATCTTAACATGCCCTCCATGCAAAATTCTTCACCTTATTAGATAGCTGTAACTTCCAGAATTTTCTCCAGAAAGTTAGCCTTCTTAGAGAATATGATGTTTCAATATCACAACCTGCAGATGATATGTCAACCTTATTTAGGTAATTGTTGTGTATCAATATTGAGTATTGTTTCTACTGAACAAAGAAAAATGAGTATTGGGTTAAAGGAGTAACATAACAAGTTATTTGTTGATCCTAATGTTGAATAGAGGAGAATATAGGACTATGTGAATGGTGAAAAGGGTGGTTATGAATAATTTAATAATTTTTACCCACATGCCTGCTTATTCACTCCAAGCTTAAAATAAAATATAAGCATACTTCATTTTAAATAGACATGTTTTTTAATCCATTTTTCATGTATTTATGTATTAACTAATTATTATAATTATTAAATTTGAATAGTTGTAATAGTGGTCATATATAGTTTACATTTAAATATAGATGTATAAAATCCCATATAAATAACCAGTCTGCACATTGCACGGATTATAAGCTCATAATAATAATACAAATGAAATGCAAATAATTTAAAAATAATCTAAATTGAAAAATATGTATTAAAATATAATGAAAAAGAAATTAACAACTTAGAGTTTTTTTATACATTTTTTTTCCCTTTAAAAAGTTATTTTACATTCTTGAAATTGAAAACCAATCGATATTAAGTTTAGAAAATATTTATATTTATAAAATTAGCATCAGGATTCTAAATAAAAATATTTATTTTTTATTTTGATTACAAATAAAAACTTGATATTGACTTTTATATTGCCCTTTTTTTTCTTAAAATGGTTACATTAAGATTTTCAATTATGAAGTTTAAAAACTTAATACTATGTTTAAGTTTAAAAATGAAAATATTATCTTTAGATTTAAAATATTAGTATTATTCCCATATAATATTATTTTAAAAAAATAACAATATCTTCATATTATTCTTCATAATAATTCATAAAAATAAATAATACTCAATAGATTAAATTATTTTTATTTAAATAAATGCAATTATTATTTTTGGGTTCCAATTTAAGTATCAATTTATGGTTTTTTTTTTTTACTTATCATATTAATTGTTTTATTTTCTATTGTAATGCATTTCATATTAATTTATGGTAATGCATTTGTTAAATTATTATTAAAAACTAAAAAAATATTATTATTTTCATATTGTTTCTAATCTTTTAAAAAGACATATTGGTATAAATATAATTTTATTTTCTAAAATTGATATTGCAATTCCAAATTTGGAAAACTTAATATTATGCATAAATTTAAAAATGAAAGTACAATCTTTAAACTTGAGATAGAATTTCTTTTAAAATAAAAAGTGCAAATTAAGGTAGGATTTGGGCAACACATAGATGCAACTCTTCCTAGCGCAACCTATGGATGCTTAAGCTATTCCTACCTATTAGTGTTGTTTGGGTTGTCCCAAGTATATTTTTTTAAATGACTTTATTATTTTTAACCTTTTATTTTTAATATAATTTGCATGCGTAGTAAGTTATTGTGAAGTTACTAGTTTGTTTTCACAATTTATCTCAATTCATCTCATCTAATCATTATAACTTTTCTAAATTTCCATACAAAATAAAATAAACAATTCAACCTTTTCAAATCCCAAAACAAAAATAATATTAACAAAATATATTTTAACAATATTTTATTCAACTTTTTAATTTTAATTTTAACTCATCTCATCTCATCTCAAAGACCTTAATAAAACCCAATGATTGCTTCATAAGCAATCCTCTTCAAATGTGCAATAAAAAAAAGGCATTAGACCCATCTAGCTGTCTAAATGGCCAATCAAAATCAACTATAAGTGCAAAAATGATATAAATTGTGGTTGACTTGATCACAAGACTAAAGATTTCTGTATAGTCCAATCCATCTTACTACTAAAATACTTTTGCAACAGGTATATATAGTCTTGATATTCTTTGAACACATTTGTTTCGAATGATATTCTTGTCCTTTGGTCTAAGACAGAGATCCCATGTGTGATGGACTTACAATGCATCCAATTCTACCTTCATAGCAGCTTGCCACTCAAGAAACATAGTACTTAGTTGTGTAAGTGAAGTGCGTTCAATAGGAACAATTATAGAATAAAATGCACATCTCCAATTATTCTAGCCATGCCACACATATCCATAGGCAAGATAAACATTGTTTATACAACATAAACATCGATCGCAATTGCCAATTATAGATCAAGCTTGTCGTGACAATATTAATTCAGCTGTGTTAGAAACTCTCTTGTATATTGAATTATTATTCAGTAATTTGAATTCCTTATCAATTGTATATTTATACTTCTCTTTATAAATATAAGTTGTGGACAACATCAAATTGGAGTTGCCATTTTGCTAATTGATCTATTTTCTTACATAAACATGTCTTGATTTACTCTTTATATTGGTTTTATTGAGAAAATATTTTACATCTTAATTGCCTCATTTATTTTCATGTTACATATTAAGGAATAACTCTCAAGATCAGCAAGGATGATACAATGTCCAAAGCTAAAGATTTATAGTTTAACATAAAGTTAATGGTTTAATCTAATTATCATGAGTTTTTTTTAATTGTATTCCATAATTATTGTAGTTATGAGCTCTCTTTTTCTAATTTTGAATTTAGGTTTGTTTTGTGGAGTTTAAATAACAATGTAGAGAGAATTACTTTAAAACCAAAAGAGTAAAAGTGAATGAAAAATTAGAAAATTAGCTTTCGTGGCATATTTTCTCTTGCGAATAAAAATTAGAGTAAGATAGTATATATTTATATATATATATATAATAATTTTTTTTTCTTTAAAGGACGCCCTTAGGGCACTCATTAACTAGACCTCAAGTCCAATTAGGAAATATCCTGACTATATTTTTAGTACATTATCGAAGCTACAAGCATTTTTTATATTTCTTTATATTTAAAAATTAAAGCTAGCTTGTAGTAATGGTTTTGGGGATTTAAAGTATAAAGTAGTGATTAAAAGCATTATCAAGTTTAACATTAAGCGATATATATACGATTAGATTATTATTCTTGTTTTTGTGGTGGAGATGGAGGGTGTTGAGGTGATAGTGCTTATATATGGATGGCCAGCAAAATTTTTAGACAGGTAACTATGGTCCATATGGATGAGTTTTATGAGTCCTCATTTAAAACATATATATATATATATTTATAAATGACATTTTAGTTTTAAATTTTTTAGATTATAATGTTGCATCTATTTATTGGTGTTAGCGTGGCATTTTTACGGATTAGTAATGGTATAATAACGAAAGAACTTATTTTATGAAAGTTGAGAGTCAAATGATTCAAACATTCTACATTAAACTATATATGGACAAACGAGCAGATGCTACCCTTTTTATTATAAGTAATGATATACATATAACACATTGTACAACATATTACAAAACAATATTATAAAATGAGGGCATTTTTGTAAAATGCAATTACTTTTATAAAATATTTTACAAAAATACCCCTTATTTAAAACATAATTGTGTAAAGTGTTGCAAAAAATATTGTGTGTAAATCATTTTCCTTTTAATTATATGCAAGAGTAGGTCCGAGTCTGAGTGGGGCAGGCATGCACCCGCCCACATTTTCCCCTTCTAGTTCACACCTAATATATTTATATATATATATGTATGTATGCATGCACATGTACGTATATAAAAAAAATCTTTATGTATAAAAGGACATTGTTTAGAGATTAGCTAAAAAGCTCCCTATGTCATTCTGGAATCTTTTTAAACAAGTTCCAGACTCTTCCTCGCGGTCGATTGATCACACTCACTCTCATCATTATTCTCTATTGTCGCCATCGTCTTTCTCAACCTCGTTTGTCATCATTTTCATATCAATCTCTCTCGAATCTCCACTCTCACTGTAAGACTTGTTAATAGCCCGCAACTCGACTCTCTCTCTCTCTCTCTCTCTCTCTAACTAAATAGAATCATAGATTATTATAAAGGTTGTGATTTGTTTGATTACGGAGGCTAAGACTCAAGATTGTGTTCTAAAGTGGAATTTGCCTGTTTGATTAGTTTTAAAATTTGAAATTTGAGTCGAATTTGCTTGAGACTCAATGTGTTTTCTTAGGTTGAAATTTGGTATAGTTTAACGTTTCAATCATATTGGGGTTTCATACTAAACCCTAAACAGATTTAAGGTTTCAATCTAAAACCCTAATTTGGATTAAATTCATAAATTAGACTAGGGCTTTAATCCGAATCCAGAGTTCCATAATTAGATTAGGGTTCAAGATTTATCCCCTAATCAGATTAGTGATTGAGTCAGTAACCCTAATCTAACTATAGTTTCAGATGGAATGCCTATATTAGATTAAGGTTTTAATTCGAGTCCCTTAATTAAATTAGGGTTTCGATATGAAATTTCATTTCTGACTGAAATCCTAATGTAATTTAGTGATTCAATCTCCCTATGTTTGGTTTGTGAAATATTAACTCTGTGTTGTTTGGTTTGTCACTTTGTATTGTTTGGTTTGTGATATTGTGTTATGTCAGGTGTCTAATGGATAGTAATTGTGCAAGCATTGCTGATCTTGCCACAATCGTGAGAGGCCACTACCCCTAGCCCTAGGCCTATCCCTAAGCCTCCACAACCCCTAAGGAAAAAAAAATTGTCCATTGTGTGGGACTATTTTTCTAAAGGGTGGGGCTACTCTGCCGCCCCACCCTTACCGCTGGGCTTACCGCCCAGCGTTAATTTTTTTTTTTTTTTCTATCCATATATTTTTAATACATTTAAAATTTTTTTTGTATTAAATTTTTTTTAAAATACAATAAAAATTTCAATACACTTAAAATCACTTCCATAATCACTAAGTAAAAAAAAAAAAAAAATTGGCCAGCGGTCAACTTGGGTGGTCAAGTTGAGAGGGCAAACTAGTGTTTCTCTTTTCTAAATTGGAGGATTGTCACCCCAATGACTTGAAGGCTAAAAGTGACTATTGTTGTATTGTTTATAGTTACTATAAACAACATGAAACTTTTCAACTGAAAGTCTAAGTAAAATAACAATACAAAAGTCTCCTCTAAGACATGGCACACTTGATAAAAATCAAAATAGATTTGAGGTTTGGCTTAAAAAGGTGGGAAATGAGAGATGGAGCAATACGTTGAAGGGATTTGTAAAGTTTGACCCAAATAAGTATAGGAGGTCTTTAACGTATATGATCATCATCAGCAAGTTATCACTTAGGTTTATAGAAGCTGATGGGTTCTAGGCATACTCTAACTTAACATACCATCTCTTCCTACCGTGGTGAAAGATGTTCTTAAGGTATATGGGATGGGAAATGACATATTGAAAAACTTATTAAAGAGTCAAAGAGTTTGCCTCACCACTTATACATGGACATTGGTACAGATTTTGAGCTATATGTGTTTTATCTCACATTTCATAGATAGTGGTTAGAAGTTCAACAAGAAAAATTCTTTAGTTTTGACTAATTTCCATCACAAATGTGAGACAATTAGGAAGGCAGTGAAATCCAAAATTAAGGAGTGAGGTTTAGAGCGATTTTGTCAATTATAATGGATAGTGCATCTTCTAATGACATCGAAACTAAGCATTTGAGAATGAATATAGGAAAGGAGAACATTTGTATATCTTGTGGTAAGTTTTTACATGTACGATGTTGTGCACATATCATTAATCTTATTGTGATAGATGTTTAGGGAAAAAAAAAATTCCAAAATGGTTTTTCTAGTTTTGTAATTATTTGTAACAAAAATTGTTTTAATACAATAAAAGATTGATATTTGATAGTAAAATTTATTCTCCAATGATTTCCACAAAAACATCAATCCTCTCTCTTCCACTTTTTCCATTGCTCTCTTTCTTTCTTTTCCATTGTCATTTATACAGTTCCTAGAGAGTATAAACTTTCGTAATCCTATCCTTGAGCAGTTACATTGTTTTCTTCATATTCTTGCATTTACTTAGGATACTCCTTTGTCTATCTTTACTGAGTTTTGATCCTTTTCTTCCTCGATTTGCATGGTCCTCACCTTCTAGAAGATGGTTTTCATCCATGAGTGGACCTTTTTTCTCATAGATCTGGGTTCTGAAAATATCATCATGTGTAGCTATCTTTGGGCCCTTTCCAATTCTTCATCAGTGGCCATTGCATTTCTAGGCCTAGGGTATCATTTGGAATTATTTCCAGGTTCATCTATCTTCATTTCTTCCTTTGTCGAGCACACTTGTTGAGTGTGAATTGTTGATATTGATCTTTGGCGATTTTCACTCCACATTTCTTTTCACCGGGTGCGTCACACCATTTAGAGGTTGCACCACATCAATTGTATTGCCACGCCTTCACACTTTGATTCGTCTGTCTGTCCAATCTCCATATTTAAGTTTCATAATGCATTCATTTCTTCCTTATAATTTCTTTCTTATCCTTCACTCTCCTGTTTTTTGTTGTACTACTTCTCATTCCTTTAGTGCCAATTTGTACTTTTTAATGACCTCCTCCAGTTATCCATAGTGAAGAAGAAATCTAGTTCTTCGAGAAGTTCTTTGTCGTATAAAACTCTAGACATCAAATTTAATCTCAAAAGAGATGAAGTGGCACAATTGAATTATCGATTCTTGTTCCTGAAAGGCACTATGGTTCATTCAGCTCACCCTATTGATGGTGCTTGCACTCTTGCTTTTGATGCAAAGTTGTGCTTGATGGTTCACCCCTTCATCATTAATATCCAGCTTCCATTTCCTATGGTGATATCAAGGTTCTTGCTTTCTAGAGTATTACTTTCTGCAAAATAGTTGGTTGATCTTGTGATGTCAAATACCCACGAATTAAAAAATAGTCACAAAGGCTGAAATTCTCAGTTCTTTTATGTTTCAAAGTTGCTTAGGGGAATGAGATGAGATGAGAAATTTGTATATAGTAGTAAGATAGTTTGTGAATAGTAGTGAGATAGTTTGAGTTAAGTATTTATTGAGTTTTGGGAAATGAGAGAGAAAATTTTGAATAAAAAATGTTATAAAGTTAAAATATTATTAGAATATAATATTTTAATATTATTTTTGTTCTAGGATTTGAAAATGTTGAATTATTTTTTATTTTTTATTTAGAAATTTGGAAAAGTTGTAATGATTAGTTTGAAAAAATTATAAGTTTGAAAGTATTTGTGTTTGAACGTTGTTTGAAAAGGAAATGAGATAGAATGAGCTAAGACGAGATAAGATGAAACATGTTTCCAAACATCCCCTTAGTGCTAAGGATGGCCTCTAATCCATGTTTGGTTCCGATGGAGACAATATTGTTCTTCTTCAAGCTCCACTTTTCTTATTCCTTTCGGGTTTCAAATATATTTTTCAAAGATATTATTGGTTCTTTGAAGTTTGATAACATCTCTTTTTGGGTTTTGGCTCTCCTTCTCTTTCCCTTTCTTGTTTTTGTTGAAAGAAGTTCTTATTTTTACTAATGGGTTTATTTCACTATATTTGATAAACATATATTTGGATCATGAGGAAATTGCTGGTGTTTGAACTATTCTAGACTTGGGTCCTCAATTTGTAGCAATCGTGGTTACTGTCACCAATATTGTCTGATTCATTCATTATCCTCAATTTCTAAGGGCTCCAACAAAGAAGCCTTCTAGGCATAGTGGTCCTAATGGAAGCTTGGACCAGCCCTATGTTGGTCTAGAAAGGAAGGAAGGAATGGGAGTCTACTAAGGTTCCTCCACTCATAAAGAGATCCTTGCTCGCTATCAAAGCGGATGTGCCATATTTTGTAGTGAATACTATCGATGAGGTCACAGTAAAGACTATAGAGAAGGTCTTAAGGACAGCTAATGAGCCTTCTTTGTTAATTGTCGTTCCACCTTCTTGGGAGGCTTTGGTTGTAGTCGATCATCTGCAATACTTAGTCAACTGGGTTCACTTGTAGTTGTTTGATCCTAGTCTGTCATGGTCCTTCCTATGACTAACTTAAGGAGGAAGAGAAAAGATGCTGACCGCGCCAACCTATCAAGAGATTGCAACAACCCTACTTTTGAAAAGAATGAGGATCGAAGAGAAGGGAAAAAATGTGTCAGCTCCTCCTTCCCATGGTGAAGATAAAGGTTGAGGAAAGCCTAGGCAACAAATTCGTAGTCTATAAAAAAGATTCTATTGCATTCATGGAATCTTTAGGCACGAAGGACATGGACCATGCCAATACTCTTCCTAGTCGTCATTTGTTGAAATTATGATGTTTGTCCACTAATTTTTGGCAATGTATTGGTTCCTATATGCTTATGTTTGTTTCCATCTGATTCTGTTTCTTCTCATTTGAGCAAGACTTGGTTTATCTTGCAGCCCCAACTATTAAGGAGAGTGAATACTTAACTAATGTGGCTGTGGAAAAATGTAGAATTTGCCTATTAAGGGTGAGAAAGGAGGTGAGGTCCTTCACATGGAACTAGCGGCGTTGAAAAAAGAACTAGTAAGGAGCATGCCCGCTCTCAAGCATGCCAAGCCTAATGGATGTAGAATTTGAGTGTTTATCTAATAAGGTTAAACTAAATGTCGAGGGAGAAAGAGGAGGTCTGAGAAGAGCTTGAGAAAATGATGGCCAAAATGTCAAGCCTTTCTAGGTGGTTAAGGGATGCTCGAAAAGAACTTTACAGATCCAAGCTACATTTTGATAAAGAGACTGACTTGCTAAGGAGGGATAAGAGTGAGATCTTGCAATTGAAGGACAAGTTAGAGTGTTGAGACATGGAGTCGTCCACTCTTGTAAAAGGCCTAAAGGCTGAAGTTAAGATCTTGCATAAGTCTTTAATAGATAAGAACCTGCGCATGGTAGATCTAAGTCATGTCAACACAGCTAGAAGGACGTATCCTAGATATGTATGCCAAGGCATTTTGCGACAGTTTGATGCATGATTACGCCCAAAGAATAATACGATAGTTGTAGCATAACTTTGGGGCGTTGATTCTTTAGGGAGACATTAAAGAAGCACAAAAAGAACAAGAAAACTAAAGGAAAATATTTAATGATCAATAAACAAAAACTAGTTTTAAATGCAACTTAACAACTAAAACTACAATGATAAAAATAAGGATTACTCAAATTACTAATAGCAAAGCATCAGGAATTCCTTACTCAAATCAGGTATTTTTGTTCATTCATGATTCATTGAATTACACAGTTAGGAAGTCAACTCTAAAGTCCCTAATTGAAAGATATAGAACTACAAACCATACTAATCCAGAGATAACTCTTTGAGAAATCATTCACCACTTTTAAACCCTGTGTATTATCATTCTCATCAACAAAACCCAACGACAATATTGCAATAGAGAATTAAATCAATAAAGATAATAAATTAATCCAAACATAATCATGGGTCTTAACCATTCTATAGAAAAAGCATGACTAAACTATGAAAGGAATCAATTCCAAAATTATTTAGAGATGAGAAAATACCATTGATAATAAGATAATGATAAACAAAAGTTTGCATCAATAAAGAACAATCACATGAATCTAAAACAAATTGAAAATATCCTTAATTGTGCAAATTCATCCATAGTTTTACTTAAGGATTTAGCTGTCTATTTTAGCAAAAAAAAAAAAAAAAACTCTCAAAATAGAATAGCCAAAAGTCCAGAATAAAAATTTCTTCCATATGTGCAGTCAAATATTTTTTTTTTTATCATTGAAATAGTCTTCACCACACGTTGAAGAGTCTCTTCCCATTGGAAGTCTTATGACCATTTGAATTTGAATTTAATTATGCTTGGTTCACATGTTGTAGTCCACCTACCAACCAGTCAACAATTCCTATTTGAAATTCAAATAGATTTCATCCGTATTCTCACCAAAAGTAATTCACCTACCTACCTACCATCTCGCACATATGTGCTTGTGCGTTACTCCTCAGTTGGACGAAATCTTTCATCTTACCACTTCTTTCATGTGACTAGCACGCATAACACCTAGTAAAAGATTAAAATATCTCTCTTTGTCTATTATAGACTTTGCTCTTCTGCATGGGCTTATGCGATTTGTTTTTAATTGGCTTTTTAAGTCTTTCAATGTGGGTTGCCATGCTCCATTTGACTTTGGTCCAAGAAAACTATTATAACTGGTTGAAATTGTTCTCTTGAAAGTCGTGTACTTCCCAAATTCTTGATCTGAAATCGCATTTCATCCTTTAAAATTCAGAGGTTGTTAATAGCTTTGCATCTTTCTTTTAATGGGCTTTGGCTCTCATTTGACTGGGCTTTGGCCTCCTCTTTTATATATTCTGAAATTAAACATAAAAACTAAAGTCAAGAATATAAATTAATTCCTATGATTTCTATTCACATTTTAGCATTCTAATTCAATAATAGGATATTTAGAATACACTTTCGTACACTCATCAGACCCCCAAATATTGCTAGTCCCTAGCAGTTTCTAGACAAAAGAAATGAATGGGCTAAAGAAAATCACTAAGAAATTTAATAATCCCATCAAGATCAATCCTCCTATAGTAATTCACAAAGTGTGTGTGTGTTCTCCAAATCATAACCATCTTACTACTAATCTTGATACATGCAACATCAAAAACGTCTTAAGCAAAAAATTCAATTCCATAACTCATGGGTATAATAGTATTTTGTGTAGGAGCTCTCTCTATGTAGTTGACAAGTGGTGTACACACAATCACATGAAAATTTAGATAATTATGAACAAGTAACAAACAAGCATTAATTTTATAATATAAACACTAACAAATGCGAATTCAACCATTCTTTCTACAGGCTTACTTGAGATCAGAACGGTTAAAACAAAAGGCTATAATGTGGCTTGGTTAGGCTATATGACAAGAAAAGGAAAAGGAATTAAAAACTTCCAAGTACATTCCTAAAGAATCTTATTAAACATCTCAATAAACCACATTTCTCACTTGATATACTCTTCAACCTTTCAAATCACCAAATAACGCTTTTTTTTTTCATTTGTTACTTTTTTATTTTTAGCTAAACAATTTGGTGAACAAGTATACGTCACCCTGATATTCTGTTATTTCTACCCAACCTTGGTAATTTTACCTTTGAAACTTATCACTTAAACACCTTGTAACTTATGTTCTTCCCTTTTTTTCTCTCTTTTTTTATTTTTTGAAAAAAAAAAAGAATTCCACATCTAGTATACACTTGGAAGTAAAAATGGTAGGAAAAATCAGTGTATAGGTTATACTCCAATATGGAGAGATATGGATAATGTAGTTATATGAAAAAAAAAAAAGAAAAGAAGAAGCTATATGTGCTTCTTGGCTTAAAGTTGGCTACTAGGGATCTATAATTGAAAGGGTTGACATGAATAGCTCAAAAGCTAATCCTAAGTTGACATTCATCATATTCCAAGTATATTCGTCATCATAGCACAAACCATACAATGATATTCTCAAAAGAAATGCCCAATTCAAAAAATCTATGAACACTTATCACAATTTTCAGCATTTGTTGGCTCTTAATCCTCTCCAAAACTCACAAATAAAGATTTAAACAAAGAGTTCTCAGATACATGTGTCAAACCACCATCTTACTACAAAACTTGGGATGAGTGCATTAGAAATTATGTGAATACCTCAGCATAATGATCAAGATAGGGTTTGTTGAATTCATTAAGATGTCTATTTAAAAGAATGAATACACATGTAAAAAGATGTACGTGTAATGCTAATTTAAAAAAATTGACACATGTAAACGTGCCACTGAGTTCTAACAAGCATTTGTAATGCATAATTTGCACCACCACCCAACTTAAATGAAATGTTGTCCTCAATGTTTAAGAATCAAAACTAATTAAAGAGTAACTGAAGATGGTAGAATAGACCTGATGTGTGACATAGGCTGCCCGGTAAGTATAAGAGATGGCAAACTGAAATGGAAAAACGACACTAACTTGAAAAAAGAAAACAACAACAAACAAAAAGAAATAAAAGGAACGGAATGGAAAGGAAAAAAATAGAAAAAAAAAATAATAATAGAAAAACATACCTGCATGGTGTGGTTAAAGTGATAGATCGGGTCTGTAAGTGGAATGTCTTCTACTTCAGGAACTTGTTTATCAATAAGTATTTTAGGCATTAACTATTTACTTTAAAGACCCGACCATCCTTAGGATCCTCTATTTCTACCACCTTATTTTCAAAAACATGCTTCACTAAAAAGGGGCCAGTCCACCTAGACTGAAATTTTCCTAGGTACTTGTGAAGTCTAAAATCATATAAGTATACTCAGTTATTAGGCTTAGACGTCTTCCTAAGAATATTTTTATTATGAAACGCTTTCGTTTTAGCCTTATAGATTTTAGAGTTCCCATAAGCATCATTTCTGAATTCCTCTAACTCGGTCAACTGAAATTTTTTAAGTTTACCCGCCTCTCCTAGGTCAAAATTAAAAAGCTTGATGGCCTAATAAGCTCGATGTTCTAACTCTGCAAGTAGGTGACAAGGCTTTACAAAAACAAGCCTATAATGTGACATACTTAAGGGAGTTTTGAAAGTTGTACGGTAGGCCCAAAGTGCATCAACTAGTCTTAAAAACCAATTTTTGATATCAGGGTTTATTGTTTTCTCTAAGATTTGCTTAATTTCTCTATTGGCAAGTTCTACCTGTCCACTCGTCTTAGGATGGTAGACAGTAAAAATTTTATGAATAACCCCATATTTTTTTATCAAAGCCTTAATTGAACGGTTGCAAAAGTGTCTGTCCCGATCACTAATTATAGCACATGGTGTACCAAACCGAGACAACACATTTTCTTTAAGAAATTTGATTATCGTCTTATTATCATTGCTTCTACTAGCTGTTCTTTCTATCCATTTTGACACGTAATCTACTACCACAATAATATATTGGTATCCAAAAAAATGAAGGAAATGTCTCATGAAATCAATGCCCCAACAATAAAAAAATTTCAATCACTAAGATCGGGTTTAAAGGCATCGCATTACGATGGAACAAATCTCCTAGCTCTTGACACCTTTCATATGAGCGACGATAGATGTTTGTATCTCTAAAAAAGGTGGGCCAATAAAATCTACACTGAAGAATTTTTGCAACAGTTTTTTAATTTAAAAATGGCCCTCACAAGCTTAAGAATGACAAAATTCTAAGACGCTAGTAATCTCGTCATCAGGGATGCAACACCTTATAATTTGGTCAAAGCAATATTTGAAAGGAAAATGTTCATCCCTATAGAAATTGCGTACCTCAACCATAAACTTCCTCTTGTCTTGCGCGCTTCAGTCTGTTGGTATATTGTCTACAACCAAATAATTCACAATATAAACAAACCATGGCAAAGAAGTAATAGAGAATAAATGCTCATCTGGAAAATCATCCCTAATTGGCATGTGGTCGGTAGTGTCCTCAAATGTGAGCCTCGAGAGATGGTCGGTTATTATATTTTCAACTCCTTTCTTATCTTTCATGGTGATGTCGAATTCCTGCAAAAGTAAAATACACCGTATTAATCGCGTTTTAGCATCATTCTTTATAAAAATGTACTTAAGAGTTGTATGATCTATTAAAATTATAATAGGAGAACTAATCAAATAAGCATGAAACTTGTCCAAAGCAAAAAATACAACTAGCAACTCTTTTTCAGTAGTTGAGTAATTCATTTGAGCATTATTTAGAGTTCTTTTAGCATAGTAGATGACATGGGACTTCCCTTTCATTTGCTGTCCAAGAACATCACCTACAGCATAAGCACTAGCATCGCACATAATCTCAAAAGGTAAAACCCAATCAGGAGGTTGCATTTTTGGTGCTGAAGTAAGTTTGCCAATCAGTGTTTTAAAGGCTCTTGATAGGCTTGTGTCCACTAAAATGGGACATCTTTAACTAGGAGATTGCATAGCGGTCTAGACATTGCAAAAAATTTTTATAGAACCTCCTATAAAAACTCGCATGACCAAGAAAGAATCTAACATCTTTTACTATCCTAGGTGTAGGTAACTTAGAAATTAATTCAATTTTAGATTGATCAACCTCTATCCATTTGGAATAAATAATATACCCTAAGATAATACCTGAAGGTACCATAAAGTGGCATTTTTTTCAATTCAAAACCAATTCTTTTTCCTCACAATGGGTCTACACTCTCTTTAAATTCAGCAAGCATGCATCAAAAGAAATTTCAAAAACAGTCAAGTCATCCATAAAATTTTTTATGCAATTTTCAACCATGTCACTAAAAATGCTCATCATGCAGCGTTGAAAAGTAGCAGAGATATTACACAATCCAAATGGAATTCTACAGAAAGCATAAGTATCAAAAGGACAAGTGAAAGTGGTTTTATCCTGATTTTCTAATGCAATTTCAATTTGATAGTAATCAGAATAACATACAAAAAATAATAAAATGGGTAACCAGCTACACACTCAAGGATTTGATCAATAAAAGGGAGTGAAAAATGGTCTTTTCAGGTGGCGGCATTTAATTTTCTATAATCAATACACATTCGCCACTAGGGCTGTAATTAAGCCGAATCGAGCCGATTTTTGAATTTTCAAGTTCAACTCGACTAAAAAAACTCGAGTTCGAGCTCGAGACTTTTACTTTTTTCCTGCATGAGCTCAGCTCGATAAGTCAAGATTTTAGATCGAGCTCGATCTTCAACATAAAAACAAGCTCGAACCGAGTCGGCTCGACTCGATTGGTGTTTTTTATTTTTATTTTTATTTATATAAATTAATAAAGTAAAATATTAGAGAAATAAAAAATGCATGTAAGATAACTTACTTTTTTTTTCATTGTATCCATTTACAATTTAAAGAATCAATGAACGAGCTAATGTTAGTAATTTAGAAATATACACAAGGGCCTTCAAAGAAAACCAAAAAAGGAAATTAGTTATTTACATTCAGAAAAATGAAAAAAGAAGAGAAAATATTGACATATAAAATCCAATTAAGATAAGAGTGTATGTTGAATAGAATATTTGGAATTATTGTTCTATAGTATCTCTATCACCATCAATGGTTAAAAAAATTATTTCAAATAAACAAAATACATGTAAAGAGACTTCAAAGTCTAATCTACATCAAACTTTGAAATCTCACAGAATTCTAAATACATAAACTAATAGAACTTGTTATATATTTCTACTTCCTTGCATGTTTTTTATCAAAATTATTTAACCATAGCAAATATGTCCAATGAGATTTGACAAATAACACATTTTAATAGAAATCAATTTTGATAAACACCAGTCTATACTATCATTTTTCAATCATGTTCATAACTTTGATAAAAGTCAGTTCATAATATCTTGTTTCAAAATATTAACTATAATATGAAAGGACCCTGCATATATGCTCAAAAAATGTTTATAAAGTATCCCCTACATACACAAGTTTGAATTATGCATAATTCTATAAAAGTATTGCATTGCATTGCATCCATCCATAAGCTTCAATTATGGCAATACAATTTCTGCCAATTCCAACTACTCTTACAAAATAAAAAAAAATGAAAATAATCACATACCATTCTACTTTAGAAAATAATTAAAATGTTCATGAAAGTGATAGTCTTTTTTTTTTCTTTTTTTTTTTTTTTATGAAAGTGATACTTACTTTTTGTTCTTTCTTAACTCCATGGCGTGCTCTAACCCAATCTGCTCCACATAGTAGTATTTGAACTATTTCAGTTGACAAAGATGCTCGATATGGATCGATAACTCTATTACCAGCACTAAATGTGGACTCTAAAGCAATTGTATTTATAGGAATTGCTAATATGTCACGTGCCATCTTAGACAAGATTTTATATTTGAGATTATTGAGTTTCTACCATTCTAAAGCATCAAGCTTTGCATTAATACCTTCCTCACATATGTAAACACCCTCTTCCAAATATACATTCAAGTTTGACTTAATAGGAAGTATCAACACTTCTAACGAAAGATTGGAACATTGACCGCCCACTTGGCATGGTTCGTGCAAAAATATTGGTGGAGTTGCTCGAAGAACTTATCTTAATATTTTTATGCGTAGTTTGGCCCATAGTTATTGAATTATGAATTTGGACATATTCATCATATAACTCATGCAAAACTTTAAAAACAAGATTAATATTCTGAAAGGTTTCAAACTTAAGATAAATTAAAAGGAAAACAGAACTTTATCAACACCATTTTGTATCTTGGATCCAATACCGTAGCTATTGCCATTAACAAATTACATTCACCCCAATATTTTTCAAATTTCTCATTCATCTTTTTTGTTATTGCTTGAATATATTCATTTTTATCAACACTCTTTACAGTCAATACTTCTTTCATCCTCCATACCTCTAGAAGAAAAAAAATAGAAGTTGGATAAACGCTTCCAAATACAATGTTGGTCACTTCATTGAAAACTTCTAGAATATCACAAATATTTTTAACTTTCATCCAATCTTCAATAGCAGGCACCCATTGAAAATTTTGATCCTTATCTTAAAATTTAGAGAACACTTTCTTGAATTCCATAGCAATCACCAACATCAAGTAAGTACTATTTCATCAAGTGGGAACATCCAATATCAATTTTTTAGAAAGTAATTGTAATTGTTTTGTAATTTCACTAAATTGTTTCAATCTTCCCTTGGATGCTACCAAATACTTGATTCCTTCTCTAACACAATCAATAATATTTCCAACTTGGCCAAGACTGTCTTGCACCAACAAATTTATTACATGGGCACAACACGCACATGAAATAATTTACCCACAACAGCTAAAAGTTTTCTCAATCGAAAATTATATTTGAGAATTCTAACGGCAACATCATTAGTTTTGGCATTGTCGATTGTCATTGTAAATACTTTTTTTTCATTACCCCAATCAACAAAACACTTTTGCAAAGTATCGACAATAAGAAAACCACTATGCAGAGGCGGCACATTACAAAAGCTCAAGATCCATTTTTGAATAAGCCAATCTAGATCCACAAAGTGACAAGTCACCACTATATATGAAGTCCACATATCAGTAGTGATGTTAACTTTATCAACACCACTTAATAATGTTTTCAACTTTCTCTTCTCAATTTGATGTGTCTATACAATCATTTCTAGCAGTTGCACGAGATAGTTTTTGCCAATGAGGTGTATTTGCCTTCATAAATTTGTTGAATAGTACATATTCCACTATATTAACAGGTTACTCATGGTAAAGAATAATACGAGAAAGAAGTTCATGTACCTTCTTATGATTGTACGTAAAGTTTCCAATAGTGACGGCATCATCATTCTCCTTAGATTCAATACCTAGAATCTTTTACTTCTTGTTAGATACAACACGTGCAAGACATGTATCTCTACACCTACACATAGTACTAGTAGAACTTGACCTCGGTATGGTGAGTAATGCCTTACACCAGTTGCACTGTGACTTCATCTTACCACTAAGTAACTCTATTATTGAGAAGTCTTTCCAAACAAGTGAAGTCTTTTTCCTTGTCTTCTTTTCATATACATGGTCAAGGGGATCTTTGGAAGTCACATTAGTTGCATCCGCTGTAGAGGTAGTATCCTCAATATTTTTTGGGTCACCATCTTCATGGGCAGAAAGTGTAGGGCTTTCAAACAAATTAATATCAACTGACTCATTTTCATTTTCTATATATTGACTTGGATCCTCCATAACAATAGAATTTGTTTTAAAACATAATAGTGCAAACAAAATATTTATAAGTATAAAAACTCATTTGTTTTTAATGAAGAAGGCATAAAAGTCCAAAAAATGGATACATTATAAAAAATAATAAAGAATATTGTATAACATTTATTCTATTTATTTTTTTTATTTCCTCAATATGTATATACTATCCACATGTATGTGTAAAGTACTCTAAAAAATTATTATCTTTCATACAATTTACAAAACCTAAATAAATACTTTATTGGATCTAATAAGACATTCATATTTCATAATAAGTTTTACTAAAAAGAAAATTGTATACAAAAAAAAAAAAAAATTAAACGTAACAATGATAGAACTAATTATATACGTGTGTCATGAATTATATTAGCATTGCAAAAGGGCCAAAGGCAAACCAATCATCAAACCAACTCCTCAACAAATTATGTATTAAAGTTGCTTTGAAAATTCATAAAATTACAAACAATAACACAAATTCATAAAATATATAAATACATAACTATAGGGGTGAGATAAAAGGGAATCTTTGTCTTGTGGTTCAAACTCTATGGAGCCAAGAGAATGAGACTCAAAGGCTGAAATGGAACCCAATAGATAAATTAAAAACAAAAAAAGTTATTTTTTATATATGTAGAATAGGGAAAAAGATTACTTTTACTGAAAGCAAGAAGATCTGAGCCTTTGGCGCTCTAAAATGGAAAACTTGCAGTGAAGCCCTTGTTAGTGACTATGAGTAGTGCGTAGAGGAAAGATGAGAAAAAGAAAACTTTACCAATTACCATCGTTTGAAGAGTCTCTGACTTGTTAAAGTAAATTCAATAAATAAAACAAGACTAAAAGAGAGTTGAGAAGTTTAAAAGACAATTTAAAGGTTATACTTGATCCTTGCAAAAGCAATCAGTATACGTAGTCTTAACATTAAAAAAAAAAAACATATTGAATTTAGCTCTTTACCCGCGCAACTTGAAAATTGCATATACCAAAAAGCACTATAAAAGAAATCATATTCATAAAAGACAACATTATACAATGTCATAAGGACAAAACTTCCAAGACAACATTTCAGTTGCCTTTTATAACAATTACGCATAAAAGAAAGTATATATAATAAATAATGGGCTATAGCGTATGTCATAAACAATTTATACAAAATACAATTATAATGTATAACTAATTTTAAATTTATGTAAACATATAATTTATAGTTATTATGAATAAATGTTAAGTAGTTATATATATGTATATATTAGCATCATGGTATGTGTCTCATATTACATACGTTACATAATAATATATAGTAACATATATTATATGAAATTATTAAGTCATACCGATTAACTATTGTACAAATTATAATTTAATGACTTAAGAAGTCTTAAGTGCTAAACTAAATAATATATATATAGTATATTCAATATATATGCATAGATGAATGGGTATAAGTAATTATGATACATATTATATATTTAAGAATAAAAGTTGATATATATATACACACACTCATAAACTTATGTATGAACGAGCTTTAATCGAGTCGAGCAAACGAGTCGAGTCGAGTTTTGTCGAGTATGTATCACTTACTAATCGAGCAGGTATCTGTTTTCTCTTATTTTCTCTCTTTTCCTTTTTGTTTGCTGTTGTTTTCTTTGTTTTTGTTTGCAGGTTAGTTTCATTTTGTCATTTTCACGACTCTAATTCGATTCGAGTTAAATCGAGCAAGTACTGAGCAGGCTATTGAACAAACTGGTTCATTTACAGCTCTATCTGCCACCCAGTCACAAGTTTTTTAAGTACTAACTCTCCTAATTCATTCTTTACCACAGTAATGTCTGACTTCTTGGAGACAACCTGCTTAGGACTAACTCATTTACTATCAACAATAGGATATATAATTCTGCATCTAATTAGTTCCTTCCTCTAAATTAATTTTATGAAAACATATTAAGGGGCTAACACATTTGATATCTACAATACTCAAACCTATGGCTGACTTATACTCATTTAAAGTTTAAATTAACTGCTCACCTGGAGATTCAAATAATTCAAATGAGATAATAACAGGAAAACTATCACCTGGACCAAGGAAAACATGTTTTAAACCTTTAGGCAACGGTCTCAATTCAACTCCTGGTGCTTCTACACTTGGATGAATATGTTTTTCACTTTTCTTAGGCAACTCCTCAAGTTTCGATTGCCAAGCCCGTGTGACGTAATCCTGAGTTTCATAAAAAATAGTACAAATATCAACAACATCAGATGAATCACTAATAGTATCAAACTCAAAATTAACAAGGAGATATTCATGGGGAACAAAATCATGAATTGTGTGAACTCCCTTGTCTATGAGTGCTAATCATGTACATGTGGTGGTACTCATCATCATCTTTTGGTTGTTTTCCAATATGAAAAATTTTCACCTCTAGAGTCATATTTCCAAAAGAGAGTTTCTTTAGACCATTCCTGCAATTAATAAGAGCATTAATAGTAATGATGAAATGTCTACCTAAGATTATTGGGGTTTTAGAATTAAAGTCAACAACAGAACTAATGTCCAAGATCAAGAAATCAACAAGATAATAAAATTTGTCAATTTAAATAAAAACATCATCCAGTACACCCCGTGGTACTTTAACTGAAAGGTCAGCCAGTTGCTATACCACAGTAGTTGAATTGATTTCTTCCAACTTTAGCTACAACTAAATGAAATAAGGCATCAAATTTACATTAGCTCCTAAATCTAGCAACGCTTGCCCAAACTCATGATTCCCAATATTATATGTAATGGTTGGACAACCAGGATCCTTGTACTTAGGAAGAATTCACTGCTTAATAAGAGCACTAACTTGCTCTGTCAGAAATATTGTATTCTTAACATGGTGCTTCTTTTTAACTATACACAAATCTTTCAAACCTTTTGCAAAAGTATGAACTTGTTTAATAACATGCAAAAGAGAGAGGTTAATTTTTACCTGCTTAAGGTTGTCTAGGATTTTGTTGCTAGGATTCAAAGTTCACAAACTTGATTTTAAAGCTTCAGGGACTGGTACCTTAATTGAGCTTTTTATTACCTCGGCTTCCTTGGGCAACTCGGCACCACTATTGATTTGATCATTTTCAACATCCTCTGACTTATCAATTTTTGGGATGTGTAAGGATTGACCACTATGTGTCACAATGGCATTAACATCTTTCAAGTTTTCTTGCGCCATATATTGATCTTGGGGTGTGGACTGAGCTTGAGAAAGGAACTTGCCACGCTCATTCACACTCAAGGAGCTCATCAACTTGGATACATGGCTCTTTATCTCATTATTTTCTTTAACAACCTACGTAATCAAATATTCAAACTTTTGATTAGTTTTACTCTATGTCTCAATAAAAACAAGTAAAGTATCTTCTAAAGGGTTCCTACAAGAGGGTGATGCATGACACGGTGCCAAGTAAGCTTTAAGTGGCTATGCAGGTTGCTGGTTTTCAAATTTCCAGCTAAAATTGAGGTGATTACGCCACCCTGAATTGCAGGTATCTTAGAAAGGTATAAAATGCTTTTTGTACATACCTAAGGTATTATATTGTTCCTCATACATTCCCCTTATTTCAGAAAATGTGAAGCACTCTTGAACTAGGTAATCTATCCCACCACACACAAAACACAATCTAAAGGACTCTACACGAGTAACCATGTATGTTGGCTTTAAATCTTTAGTTTTTAACACCTCTAACTCCCTAGTAAGCGTCTCAACTTTAGCTTTTAGGTTATCCTTTTCTCTAAGATGGTAAATTCCACCACCATTTGGATTTCCAGCAGGCCGTGACCTATTTGTTCTCTCAGTAATACTAGGTTCGGTCCAAATGTGAGCTTTTTCAGCAAGCTCATTGAGATATTCTATAGCCTCATCTGAATTTTTCTGCAAAAATTCACCATTACACATTATCTCTATAAATTAATGCTCTCTAGGTGTAAGTCCCTCATAGAAATAACTAACTAAGCGTCAGTTTTCATACCCATGGTGAGGACACATACTTAACAACTCATTAAACCTTTCTCAAGCATGATACAAAGTCTCGCTATTCGTTTGTGCAAAGGTGGCGATCTGCCTCTTCAAAGCATTGGTCTTAGGGAAAGTATTTGTTAAAAAAGACTTGTGACATCTCATTCCATGATCCTATTGATTGTGGTCTTAGTGAATACAGCTAGCTCTTTGCTTTATTCTTCAAAAAGAAAGGAAAGAACTTAAGTATCATAACATCATCTGTAGCATTATGACTATGGACAGTCGTAGCTACTTCCTCAAATTCCCTAATGTGCAAATAAGAATTTTCATTTTCTGAACCATGAAAGGTGGGAAGTAGCTATATCATCCCTGATTTAAAATTAAGATGACGAGTGTTGGCTGGAAACATGAAGTATGATAGTGTGGCTGTGCATAGAGTGAAGGTAATCCTGAAGAGTTTTAGTAGGTTGATCTTCGTGTTTACTCATTTCTTTAGAACTAAATGAATTGTCAAATAAAAGATTTAAAATTTATATTCTAACTCCAGCGTAGGACTACAAGCAAATCTACTCAATGTGTCTCTATATCTGTGCATGCAAGGTAACAAAATACTAAAAATTAAAAATAATACAAAAAGAAAGATAATGTAGTAAGCTAAAAGAGGGAACGGAGTTACCACCTTTAAAAACTACTGGAACAAATTATTTGTATCGATTCTTCCACCATTTCCTTGGCAACAGTACCAAAATTTGATTACGACTAAAGAATAATGCGGTAGTTGTCACATAGCTTTGGAGTGTCGATTCCTCAGGGAGAAAAATTAAAGAAGCACAAAAAGAACAAGAAAACTAAAGGAAAATATTTAATGATCAATAAGAAATAACTAGTTTTAAATGCAATTTAACAACTAAAACTATAATGATAAAAATAAGGATTACTCAAATTACTAATAACAAAGCATCATAAATTCCTTGCTCAAATCATGTATTTTTGTTTATTCTTGATTCATTGAATTACACAATTGGGAATTCAACATCAAAGTCCCCAATTGGAAGATATAGAACTACAAACTACACTAATCCAGAGATAACTGTTTGAGAAATCATTCACAACTTTTAAACCTTGTGTATTATCATCCTTATTGACAAAACCCAACGACAACAATATACCTAGTGGGCTATTGCAGTAGAAAATTAAATCAATAAAGATAATAAATTAACCCAAACATAATCATGGGTCTTAACTATTCTGTAGGAAAAACATGACTGAATCTATGAAGGGAATCAATTTTAAAATTATTTAGATATGAGAAAATACCATTGATAATTAGAAAATGATAAACAAGAGTTTGTATCGATAAAAAACAATCACGTGAATCTAAAACAAACTGAAAATATCATTAATTGTACAAGTTCATCCCTAGCCTTGCTTAAGGATTTAGCTGTCCATTTGAGCAAGAACAAAAAAAAAAAAAAAAAAAAATCTCAAAACAGAATAGCCAAAAACTCAAAATAAAAATTTCTTCCGTACGTGCCATCAAATATATATTTTTATCTTTGAAATAGTCTCCACCACACGTTGAAGAGTCCCTTCCCATTAGAAGTCTTGTGACCATTTGAATTTCAATTTAATTCTGCTTGCTTCACATGTTGTAGTCCACTTACCAACCGATCAACAATTCCTATTTGAAATTCAAATAGATTTCACTTGTATCCTCACTATTCTACCCTTATCACAATATCCCAAAAGTAGTTCACCTACCTACCTACTATCTCACCCATATGTGCTGGTGCAGTACTCTTCAGTTGGGCAAAGTCCTTCATCTTACCACTTCTTTTATGTGTCAGCATGCATAACACCTGGCAAGAGATTAAAATCTCTCTCTCTGCCTATTATAGACTTTGCTCTTCTGCATGGGCTTATGAGATGCGTTTTTAATTGGCCTTTTAAGGATTTCAACATGGGTTGCCATGCTCTATTTGATTTTGGTTCAAGAAAAATATTATAACTGGTTGAAATTGTTCTCTTGAAAGTTGTGTGCTTTCCAAATTTTTGATCTGAACTTGCATTTTGTCCTTTAAAATTCAGAGGTTGTTAATGACCTTACATCTTTCTTTTGATGGGCTTTGGCTTTCATTTGATTGGGCTTTGGCCTCCTCTTTTATATATTTTGAAATTAAATATAAAAATATGCTTAGGAATATCTCAAAGTAAATATCCTTTGGAACTTCGTCGCTTAGCCTGAGTAGGACTGTTAACTATCATTCAATGTGTTTTGCCTTTTTTTTTTTATAATTGTTTAAATGGTTGTGTCATTCGGCCAATATTGGTGATATTCAAAGTAATAATAATGTACTTTGATACTTATTTTGTTTGAGGGTATATTGTTTGGATAGGATTATTTGCCTTTGCAATTTGTTAGTCTTTTGTTTCTTCCTCCTCTATTTCTTCTTCTTTTTTTTAGGTGTCGGTCAGGATCATTTCTCAAGGTTCCTTGTCAATGTTCTTTTCTTTTAAAGTGTTGTCCAGAGCCCTCTGTTAAGGTGTTTTTATCACTTTTGATGGGTCAGCCAAGGTTCTTTGGCGAGATGTCTAGCCAATTCTTTTCTTTTTAGGTGTTGAACGAGGTCCCATATTGAGGAGCTTGACCAATTTTTATAGTTCTCAAATCACTGACTAGGCACCTCTATTGCAATGCTAGACCAAACCTTATTATGTGCTGACTAGGGTTTGGCTAGTCATTTTTGTATGCTGACTAGAGTATTCTTTCGAGACGTTTATTCGATCTTTAATGTTGTTTAAGGTCCAACCAGGGTTCTCTATCTAGGTGCCTAGTTAATTTTCATAACTTTTGAGGCACCGATCAAGATCCCTTATTGAGGAGGAGCATGGCCAGTCTTTGTCTTCTTCAAGGAAATTTAGATATAATTTGAGAAGTTGAGAAAGGAAAATACGTTCTTATTTGAAATTAAGACTTTTCATTATAAAAACTACATGTTACATTAATTTTTACTAGTACTATCTCCTTAGGCGTTGGGTTTCCTTAGGTTTTGGGTGTGCCACGAGTGAGGTAGTCGGATCCGATTGTTACATCCATAGTGTTTTGTTCATATTTTTTTCACTTTTTTTCTCTACTAGGTTGGAAAACATCCATTTATCACTTTCTGGCTATCAAATTCGTACACGTGCTATATCACTGCACTTTCTAAAAGCCAATCTATAAGATGGGCCAAGAAACATCGCCATATGACTAGCGTGTATGTCTCATGTGGTACCCAATTTGCATGTGAGCTCAATGCACTGCTTCAGTTCTATGACTTCGATAACTATACGTGTAGAACCGATAGACTCCTTGGCCTAAAATATTTAAAATGCCCAACTCGACTCTATTCCTAACATGCCCATTCCCGCCAGTGTGTAGGCCTTACGCGCTGATATAGTGGCTGGTGCTCATTGGATTTTGCCGGTGATCAAGTTTTTTTTATCTCTAATTATTCCACTTTATTCTTACTTTTCTTAAATGGGAACATGGAGGTAGTGAAAGTGGAATTCTATTACGAAATGTATTAGAATAGTCGATTAGAGTATTTATCTTTCTATTGGTTGTGGTTTGAAACTACAAGTAATTGATCCACTTGTTGGATAAATATAAATGAACTTTGGTGGTCGTTTTCTTGGCTTAGCCAAGGAACATGAGCCCAAACCTATAGTTCATTGCTATTTTTTTTTTTTTACCTCCTTTCCATTCGAGCGGTACATTTACTATAATGGAATTTTTGTATGAAGCACCTCTACTCCCTCCTCTTGATTGTCCACCACTACTTATCTAATACAACTAAATCATTTGCTTTTCCTCTCCTATCCTTATCACGTAACCCTATATGACTTTATTTTATCACCAACCAAGTCTTATGTCTTCACTTTTTAATTTCAAATTCTTTTTGGCTTGTCGTCACTTTCGACATGTGTTCATCATTTCATCATTTCCTTCTTATTTTTCCTCTTTCTCTTTGTCCCCCGACAAAAACCTCTTATATGTTGTCACTACGAGCCCACCTACTACCGCCGCCTCATGCTCTTATGTTGACATAAGTGTTCACCAATCTCACTGCCTACCATTTGACTTGCACAACAATTGGTAAGTGAGATCCATGCACTACTTAAATTTAATGAGATTTCATAGGTTTTGCTTTTCATTATGAGAGATAGGCCAATGTTATTTTTTTTGTCGGAATAAAACACTAATTCTTGCTTCACTTCAGAAAGTTTTGGAGGATGAGAGTGCTGAAAACTCTATTGAGCGAACTGACGTAGTCAAGTACATTACGTCTTTACCCGTTGTAGTTTTCAACCATTGTAACCCCATGTGATATTGCATAACAAATCTCATTTGTGGCGATTTCCAAGCTCTAGTCGGGCAATAAGTGCTTTGGTTTTATTGTATTTTCCCCCCTTTCATTTTAGGGTTTTTTGTTTCTATGTAAAAGATTTGTTTTATGAAAAACTATTTCAACAAATTAATTTTACAAGTAAATAAATGTTTTCCTGTGTTTGATTGCCATATCTATTACTATATATAAAAGCAGAATCATATAATTTCGATATGACATTCTACCCATAAAAGTAAACATTCTATTCATTAAATTTGAAGTGTTATGTTTATGAAACGGTAAACCTTTTAAAAGCAATGTTTCATTATGAACCATTGTAACTTTTAAGTTTCATTTATTTTTCTACATATAAAAATATATACCGATTCAAAACTCCACCAAAAAACACTAATTCAACATTTATATTATTTTGTATTTTAAGCGGAGTCATATAACTTCGATGTGGCATTCTATCCACAGTAAGCATTCTACTCATTAAACTTGAAGCGTTATGTTTATAGAGCGGTAATCCTTTAAAAAACAATGTTTCATTATGAGCTGTTGTAACTTTTAAGTTTTATTTCTTTTTTTACATATAAAGATATTAATCGATTCAAATCTTCACCCAAATGCATTATTTCAACATTTATATTGTTTCATCAAATAAACCACCCTATAAACCGTTTCGAATTTCTTCACTATAAAACTTGGTTTCTCTTAAATCTCTCTCTCATACACAACATACACAACAATCCGCTCATTGCGCAGATTAAAGGCTCATGATAATACTTTCTTAGAAACGCTTTTTATTGTTTGGTGCCTACAACATTTTACGTAAATTTAAACTTTTTATGTGATAGATGTAACATTAATGTGCCAATTTTACATGTCTTCTAAACTTTTTCATATACAAAATCGGATTAAATACAAATTTAGTCTAATTAGTTCGTCTTAAACTCAAAATGCTCTTTGTGCATTTTAATTGAACTTTCTCCTTTATGTGCTTTTAAGATTGTTCTAGTTAGTCATTATATTAAAAATTATATTAATAATTATGTTGATGTGGCAAGTCACATGACATGCCATGGGTTAGAAAATTAAAAAAGCCTTAAGAATATAAAATAAAAAATTTAAAACTTAAAAAAATCTTAAAATAAAAACAAAAGAAAAAAAAAACTAAAAAGGCCAAAAATATTATAACTTAAAAATAGCTCAAAGATATAAAACTAAATATATTTTGAAACATCTAAAATAAAATAAAAGGAAGGGTCAAAGATAGAGGGCGGAAAAGAATAGACTGACAGGAAATTTACAAGAAGATAGTGTTACATGGTATGTAAGAGCTAACTAGCAAGACCAGAGATCGGTTTTCGCGATTCTTTTGCTAGGTAGTAATGCTATTAGTTTATAATTTTATTTATAATTTTAAGTACAAAATTTATTTTATCATTTTTTTTAAAACTTAAAAATTTTGAATTTTAATTTTTATAATTTTCATTATAATACACGAAAAAGTAAGTTTTTTGAGTTAGCTCTTCGTTAAAGGAAAAAAAAAAAAAAAAAACTTAAGGGAGCAACGAGTGGGAAAATACAAACTTTGCATACATAAATATTTCATCTTATATAATTATTTTATTATTAATTTTTATTTTAAAGTTTTATTTAAAATAAATTATATAATTTTATTTTTTTAATTTTAAAATAATAATAATATTAAAAATAATATTTTAATAACATTTTTTTTATATATTGAATTCCAGACTTCCATTTAAGAATCTGAAAATTATATCAATAAATTTACAGATTTTTGATAATATTTTAATGATATTTTTTAATTTTTTAATTTTTATATAAAATAATCTTATCTCAATCTTAGGTTATTATTCAAACGTGTATTCTTTTCCTATTGTCTTCGTATGAAACGAGATTTCATAATTCATTTTTTATGTTACAAGGTCACTTTGTCAACGGAGTGGAATCTTAGGAAACAAGCTGAGTGGTGGTGGTAGCGATCCGCAGCAGAGTCTGTATCTTCATCTTCTTCTTCGCGAATCTCTGTGGGGTCGCCCAACCTCTAGGGTTTGTGTTGTCTGAGACTCCCAATTTCAAAGGAAAAGAGAAAGATATCATACATAATGTCACAGAGCGGGAAGCTGATGCCAAATCTGGACCAACAGAGCACGAAGCTCCTCAACCTCACCGTTCTCCAGCGAATCGACCCCTTCGTCGAAGAGATCCTCATCACCGCTGCTCACGTAACTTTCTACGAGTTCAACATCGACCTCAGCCAATGGGTTGGCCTCTCTCTCTCTCTCTCTCTCTCTCTCGTGCGCGCGCGCGCGCGCACTGTTAATAAAATTAGTATCCAACAGCAATGGTTGGGTCTTTAACACACACACGCACAGCACACAATTACGCACGCACGCACACACACACAAAGCTCCCAATTTGTTATTTTGCGCTTGCTCTGATGCTTTGTTTTTATTTCTGTTTTTGGCTTCATTTGCAGAGCCGCAAGGACGTCGAGGGATCTCTCTTCGTCGTGAAGAGGCAAGCCTTCATATAACTATATAAATGTGTAATTGTGTTTAGAAAATTGCGGATTGATGTTTTGTGTCTTTTTTTTTTTTTTTTGTCTTTACTGATAATCTTAATTTTGCGTTTTTGTGAATAACTTCGTTTCTGTCACTTCAGGAACACGCAACCACGTTTTCAGTTTATTGTGATGAACCGGCGCAATACGGGTTAGTGTCTTTCTTTCCTCTAGTGATCCTTCGCGATTCTTAATATTTGAGATTTTTTTTGAAAAATTAATATTTAAGATTTTGAATATAAGTACAATTATTTGGTGATTCAAATTGATCATGGGACATAGTTATGCATTTTGTCATTATTGTTCGTAAGAAGGGTTAAATTTCTCACCTTGCTGCAGAAGAATCGGTTTTGAGTCTTACATTCCTTTTTATCTAGCGTTCATATATGTTTATCAGTTTATTTTTTGAACTGAAGAACGTGTTCATATGAATAGATAATTTGGTGGAGAATCTGTTGGGAGATTTTGAGTATGAAGTCCAGGTTCCATATTTATTATATCGAAATGCAGCACAAGAAGTGAATGGTATTTGGTTTTACAATGCACACGAATGTGAAGAGGTTGCAAATCTTTTCAGCAGGTAAAGTTTGTTTGTTTGTGTTTTGGTTTCACATTTCCTGTGAAATTCATAATCTCATAACTTGTTGTTAATTGGACATAAATAAAGAGTTATGTTCACTTCTGAAGTGTTTCACTTTTATTGGACCTTTCTATAATCATTGCTTAAAAGAATATCCTTTATGGGGATCTGACTTAAGCTGTTCCATCATTTTATGGTCGTTGGGAAAACTGTTGCACTTTCATTGGTGCCATCATCAGCTTGAGTGTTCTGTATGTTTGAGGATCATGGTTCGGCTGCTCATCCCAAAATATATGACTTAATTATGATCATTGATCTATTGGCAGTTGTTGGCCATGTTTCTACATGTAATTAACTAGCATCCTTCTAGTTGGTATAAGATGTATTTGATGTTATATGATTTGTCTTTTTGTCTATGTTATCTATGTTCTATTTTAATTTCATATGTTTGCTAAAATCACGTTCTATGTTTAATAGGCTATGCTTGTGGATTACATTTCATTTGGGCTTTAAAGCCATTTTTCCAATAAAGTAATGACTTAAGTGCAAAATTGCTGGGGTTTTATATCTGTGCAGCTTCATAATTTGGTATTCATTCTAGCTTCAGAACTAGGTAGTATGCGCATCATATCTTGTTTTCTTAGAGTTTATTATTTATTTATAGTATTATCCAATTATCCATCTTGGATCTGTTTAGTGGAGAGAATAAAGAGGAAAAGTATCTTCACAAGTAATTTGGTGTATGCGAAGTAAGATATTTGATTATTTCTCTGTGTTCTTTATTCAACTGCTGCTCAATCCCTGCTTCTGTTACAGTTGATTGAAAGTGATTGAAGGTGAAGAACACTTTTTTCCCCAATGGGTGAATGAAAATAGACTAAAATCATTTGGTTAGTAGGGTGGTAATGCTTATTATGGAGTGAGGGACTTTTGGGTATCGTGACATTAGGAATTATGTCGAAGTCATAAGTGGCCCAAAGTACCATGGAAATAGGTTTTTCAGTTTGCAGTAAATGGAAACTCCATATTAGGCCCAAGAAATATGGCATGTGTGCATGGGTTTTGGTATACTTGTGTGACATCTGATCAGGAGCATGGCAAGGTTGTAGGAATTTTCATGAACACCACTGCTATGGTTCACGGTGTGAGGTCAAACCTTGATGCGATTAATGAATATTATTGAGTGGGGAGTTACATCCTACAGATGATTCCAAAATTATTATGGCATTCTGTTTAGAGCAAGTTACAGTAATTTTGGGATCATTGCAATTTGCAAACACATAGGTTTTCTTTTAGGTCATCCCCATGTAATGTTGTTGGAAATTGGGCTACTTATTTTATTTTTGCATTTTATGCAACAAAGTTAGGACATTTAATATGCAAATGCTTGATTGCACCCAATATGTTGTGGTTTTTTAATTTACTGCACAGATTCAGATTATTTCGTGCTTATTCTACTAGACTTAAGACGAAAACAAGGGTTTTCTACTTTGGTGGGATGACTTTTGTCAGCATATGGGGTGTTGAAATTTTATTTGATTGATTTGTCATTAAGGAAAATGCATCATGAAATAAATTTTTTATGGTTTTTCACTGAAGTGAAAAAGGAGAAGCTTCATTTAGGAAAGATTTAGTTTTCGTCAATTTTACTCTGGTAGTTGGAATGCTGCTTTTGAAGCTGGGCCATTTTGTACCTATCGTGTTAATGCACATCTGTTAGTACTTGTATGGGTTACATGAAGAAACTGCTAGTTTTATAGAGAGGATAAACTTCTGGGTGAAGCCCGTTCTTGGAAACTTGTGAGAAGAAAACTGCGTGAGAAAGTTTCTGAAGTTTCATTTTCATTAACAGCTTTCTTTACCGGCCTGTGAACTGTTGATCTTGTGGCTTTCAATGAAAATGTATATCCAACATTGCTAGGAGGAGGCTAGAGGAACTAGATGGTTGACAATGCTATGCATTCAGTCCTATATATAAAGGTGCTGTATACGTCTGATTTATTATATTAAATGGATCTTAGATACAAGTTACTGTGGATTATTAATGAACTCAATTTAAAAGGTTCCAATGGATTGTACATTGCTAGTAACTGTCAATGAGAGGAAAATAATCAGCATCTTGTAATTTGGTCCTCATGATGAGAAGTTATTGTAGCTTATCATTGTTATGACTACTGAGTATGGTTGAGTTCATTGATGTGCTTTCATTGCATATATTTATGAATGTGAATATTGGTATAACTATGTTGCATATATTATGTTGTAAGTGAGTTGTATCCTTATTGTGTCTGATACTTTTTGGATGCTTCCTGATATGTCAAAGTTTTAAAGAAAAACATAAATCATGAATAGAAACATAGGAAGGGTTCATGATATGCATTTTGAATAATTTACAAATTAAGAAATATTTTTACATTATTAAGTTGATTTATCAACATTAATGCAATATATAAATATTTAGTTATGCATCTATTCACATATGAAGATACACGCTCATATTTAATGAATTTACATATTAGTATATCTGTTTAAGTGTATTTAGTTATCATCGTATCTCTATCAACATTTTGAAGAACACAGTTGCTCAATTTAACAAAGTCAGGTGAATGTCTACAGAGCCATTTGCTAGTGGCTCTGGATAACTCACTGTGACTCGGCCTCCGGACAGCATTTGCTTGGTTTCAAGTTTTCAACTGAAATATATGCATTATATTTATTTCTGATAAGTAATTTAATCTCTGCACTTTTGATACTAAAAAAAAGATAACATGTAGATTTCAGTTGAGACCAAGCAAAGATATTGTGATGCATATTATCTATCTGACAAAGAAATTGTGATGCATAGATTTGTTTCACTATTTTAGTTTCATTCTCCTACCCTTTCATTATTCTTTTTTCATAATTTTTTCTTTTATGCTTGCAGGATACTTAATGCTTACTCCAAGGTGCCTCAAAAGTCAACAGTGCCTTCAAACAAAAGGTCATAAGTAGCATTCTATTCCTTTTTTTTTTTTCCTTTTAATAAATAATTTAATTTTATTATATGCGCTTAAGGGCACAACCCTAGTCCACATAAACTATATAGAAGGATACACCCAAATAGCGAGAAGGTGATAGAAGCAAATTCTTTTTAACCTGGAATTAGAAAGCTTGATGACGTTTTAATATTTGTGAAGACTTTTTGTTGTATTGATAAAAAAATTTTGTGAAGAATTTTTGTTGTATAAAACTTATTCATTTGGCTGCCATTTCTGGTCTCTATATCATGGCCTATGGGGCAGTCTTATAGGATCTTCCACAATGCATCTTTTAATATATTTACATTGTTGAATGACTATGCCAATTGTGTTTTCAAAATTAACAAAAATGTATTATAGTAAACGCTGTGGTTATCGTTTTGAGCTTTGTTTTTTTTTTCCCCTTTCAAAAATTCATCTTTTCATTTTGATAGTTCTTGGATTGACATTTTTCTGAATTTTTTTTTTAAGTTACGTTTTTCAGATTGCTGCCCAGTTTTTACATCTGTTGTTATCCTTCTAGTTTTCAAGTTTCCTAGTGGCACTGGAATAATCAATGTTGTGGCCTTAAAGTCCATAAAAACTTCCACTTGTCCTTCATTTTAAGCAGCATTATTTATTCTTTTCTTTGGCTGACACCCTTGACATTCATTCATGTCTACCTGTTCTCTTCTTCTATAGATTTTTGTTTATTGTAGAAAATTCAAAAAAATAAATGTTTTGATTATTTCTCTCTGCAGTGAATTCGAGGAATTAGAAGCAGTCCCAACTATGGCAGTTATGGACGGTCCTCTGGAGCCACCATCATCTACTGCCTTCAATCCCCCTGATGTTCCTGATGATCCTTCCTTTGTGAACTTCTTCAGTGTATGCAGCTTTAACTCTGCCGCTGTAACACCCATTTCTTCTTGGGTTAGAGATTCTACTAACATTTTTTTTTATAAGTAAAACTGAATTTTATTAATGCTTGTAAAAGAAATAGGCACAGCCCATATACATGGGGAGTATATAGGAGAAAACACATTGTTAGAAGCTAGAAACTAGAGATGCTACTAACTTTAACATTCCATGAGCCGGGTTATAAGAGAATTCCATAAAGATCAAAATATATTCCATAATAAAAGTAACTATAGGCATATGAATAGTATTTTTTGTTTGATTTTCTTTCATTTGTAAAGAATTTTCTTTCCCTTCCTTTTAGGTGTTTCTCTTGTATATTCCTTTTGTACTTGGGCAAACCCTTTGGTTTTGATGAATTTCAATTACTAATAAAAGCAAATACACTCACCTTATTCTCCAGCTTGCTTAACTTCCACACCTCTTTAGCAACTTATTAAAAACATTCCTACCTATTACCGTAAAATGTTTTAACTTAAGCTAATACTCAAAATCCTTTTTAGTTTAAATTTGTGGTTTCAAAGAAACTTAATTCTTTCATTTATGATTAATCATGTCATTGATTCATTTTAAGCATGAAACTCATATGCTAGTTGCAATGATCCCCTTTTTGGATGGACTACACTACAATTAAATTTATGTTCTAATGCTGTTGAGACCCTTGAAAGTCTCTTAGAGTTGCTGTTTCCAGCATGTAGGTATCACTTTTGACACCTAAAGCCTCAGCCCGACACACCCATGTGTTGGGTCCTAAAATCCTTCTAAAGCCTCTGTCCAGATCTATTGTTCGGCCTTAAAGTGAGCTTTTAGGTCTCCATAGTCAAGTGTCCAAGTGGACAAGTGTTTGTAAATGTATAGGCTGCGACCAGCCTTGTTCTTGTGGGGTCACACTCTGACTCCAATTTGTGCCTCAAACCTAGGAAATTTGAGTCATTACTTGACTCAGATATTTCCTTCCCAAACATACTAAACACAAAACGCTTTTCAATTTCAAATCTTTAACCTTTTCATCTAATCATTATCTAATTATTACAACTTTCTCAAACTCCCAAACAAAACACAAAAAACAATACAACTTTTTTTTATTGGCACCGGGTGTCTGGGACAAAACTTTTTCAAATTTCAAAAAAAAAAAAATATATATTCAAACAATTTTTTAACTTCATAATATTTTTATTCAATTTTTTCTCGCATTTCTCAAAACCCAATAAAACATCTTTACTCAAACCATTTCAGTACTATTAACATTTATATTGAGATATTCTAAGTATCCAAACGGCCTCCGTATAAGGTTTGCACAGTGAATGTCCTGTTGTACATGGCACTAGATTCCTCCTATTCTTGGCCTCTGTCATCCTCATGTCACTTTGAATTTAACAGCTAATACATATGATTAAGGCCTCGTTTAGATGTTGAGATGAGATGAAAAATCTGTGAAAGTAGTGAAATGGTTTGAGTTAAGATATTTCATGGGGTTTTGGGAAAGGAGAGAAAAGTTTGAATAAAAATATTATAAAGTTAAAATATATTTACAATACAATTTTTTAATATAATTTTTGTTTAGAGATTTGAAAAAATTGAATTGTTTTTTGGAAGTTTGGGAAAGTTGTAATGATTAGCTAATGATTTGATGAAAAAGTTGAAAATTTGAAATTGAAAAGTGTTTGTGCTTGAATGATGTTGAGATGAGATGAGAGTCAACATCCAAACGGGGCCTAAGTTAGGGATTTGACTAGTCATAAATATTTTTTTGCAATTTAGAGCTGCATGAAATTAGATTGTCACGCTTGGACAGCACGTGTAACCTACCTAACATCACTTAGAACTCATTCCTACTATTTATCTAATGAAGGACTATCATAAGGATTTAATTATGATTAATTTTCAAGCATTAGTGGACCTCTTTACCTAGGTTGTGGCTGCAAATTGTTGAAAATCAGGTGGTAGAATCCGTCCATCAGGTTTCCTTGATATAGACCTTGCACTTTTCTGCCTTAGGTGTTCGATGCGGTAACGTTTAAAACCAAAAGGAAACAAGTTAAATTGGTGAAGCTTGGAAGTATTTCGATTCTAGGGTTGAACACTTAGAAAACTTGCGTTGTTTTTTATTAAGAGGTAGTGCCAGTGTTAAAACCTCTAAAAATGATCTATCGTTTGAGAAGTGGTGCTGCCAGAGAATTAGAACAGCGAGAAAGTTAGGTTTAATGCATTGTTTTACTCCTGGAGGTTGCGGGTAAAATTTACTCAGATTTGAAGAAGAAAACTTGGGTTCCCTTACCAAGTATTGGTGGCAGCAACAGATAGAGACGAGAGGTTACTGGTTTAGAGCTTCTAATTCAAACCTATGACCTGGATAGCATGTAGGAGTCCTTAAACTTGCTGATTATCTCTGAAAATATACATAAGAAGTGAAAACTCAGTGGTTTTCTTACCTTAGACTGTGGAAACTAGGGAAGATTGATGATTTAAGTAACTTGAATTTGGAAACCAATTTCCTAGCAGATTTACCAAGGGTGAAGTGAACCTGTTCTTCTAGGATTTCATGAAGAAGAGGTTGCTAAGTGCAAGTCTGGGAGGGTGTTGTCCTGCACCTAAATCACAATCACCCAATAACCAACAAAAAAAAAAAAAATGGAGAATGTCGCAGCAGATCGGTAGGGAGGAGGCTGGTTTGGTGGAAGGGAGAGAATGAGGAGAGAAAACAGGGACTTAGGGTTAGAAGAGAAAAGGGACTTAGGGTTTGAGAGAGAAACTGACGATGAGGGGATGGGGTAGGGGCAGTGACGGTGACGGAGAAGAGGAGGGATTTTGAGATTGAGTTTGAGAGGCAAATAGGGGTGGGCACTGACTTAGTCGGAATTGAATTCCCCTAAATCCAACTCCGACTCAGACTTTGTCAGAGTTTAAATCCGAATTTCGACTCCGATTTGTGTAGGCTTTGATCTGACTTGTCGAAGCGGAGTTGGATTTTGGGATCTTTTTTTTTTTAGCTTCATATTTAGCCCATTTTAAAAAAGAATTCACTTTCAAATTTTAGTTTTTCCAAAAAATGAAAAACTAAAATTAAATCATTCATTGCTAATTTACTTCTATAGTTATATTTAACTTATTTTTATACTAGACTTATGCTATAATGTCTAATAATATGTTATCATACTATAGTATTAAATATTATTTTTAGTGTCTAATTATATGTTATTATACATTAGTATTAAATGTTACTATATTAATGTCTAACTTATTTATAACTTAATTATATACTAGACTTAGATATGTGTTACTTCTTGTATACCATCTTGTATACCTGGGCTATGTCTATTATTATTAATACAATCATTTTCTTATAAAAAAAAAAAATTATATGCTAAACTTTATTGTCTAATTACATGTTTTTTTTTATAAGTTTACATGTTATTATACTTTAGTAAATTAGTATATGTGTTATTAACTTATTGTTTTGATAAGTATGTGTTATTAACTTACTATACTAGACTTATTTAAATACTAGTGTCTTAACTTATTTCTATTTTTTATTATGTATGATAGTAATGCTATGATATTTGCATATACTAAACTATCATTAGTCTATTTATATTATTGTATAAATATATTATTTTTAATAATTAGCTCATACTAGTATATTATTGAATTTACTAAAGTACTCCTAGCTTTGTTTTGGCTAGTAAGTTAAAGTCTTTAAAGAATGACTTAAAGAGATGGAATAAGGAGGATTTTGGGTTGATGGATTCAAATAGGAAGCGGCTAATGGAGGATTTGCGTTTTTTGGAAGAGAAGGAGGTGCAAGGGTGGTTATCCGAAGAGGATAGATCCAGAAAATTAGGGTTGGCCTCTGATCTGGAAAATTTGGCCTTAATGGAAGAGATATCATGGAGGCAAAAATCAAGGGTGTTATGGCTGAAGGAAGGTGATAGGTGTACCAAATTTTTTCATCGTATGGCGAACTCACATAGAAGATATAATGCGATTGAGGTTCTTCGGGAAGGTGACAGGTTGTTATCGGATCAAGATGATATTAAGGCTCATATTGTGAATTTTTATGAGAAGCTGTTTTCAGAAAATTTTTCGTGGAGACCAAAACTGGATAGCCTTGTCTTTAATTCTATAGAGCAGGCTGATGCTGAGTGGTTGGAAAGAGAGTTTGAAGAAGAAGAAGTTCTTGATGTGGTAAAAGGTATGGAAAAAGATAAGGCTCCGGGTCCGGACGGGTTCTCTTTGGCTTTTTTTCAAGAGTGCTGGGATGTTGTTAGAGAAGATGTCATGAAGGTGTTTGCTGAGTTTCACTCCTATATGAGGTTTGAGAAGAGTTTAAATGCGACTTTCATTGCTCTAATCCCGAAAAAAGCTGGGGCTGTGGAGATAAAAGATTTTAGACCGATCAGTTTGGTGAATGGTGTTTATAAAATTGTTTCTAAGGTGTTGGCTAATCGGTTAAGTAGGGTGTTGGGGAGTATAATTTTACAGTCTCAAAATGCTTTTGTGAGAGGAAGGCAGATTTTAGATGCTGTTTTAATTGCTAATGAGTGTTTGGAAAGTAGAATTAAGATGGAGAAAGCTGGTATTCTTGTCAAATTGGATATGGAAAAGGCTTACGATCATGTAAGCTGGGATTTCCTTGAGTATTTATTGAAAAGATATGGTTTTGGAGTTAAATGGTGTTCGTGGATAAAATTCTGTGTTTCGACTCCTAAATTTTCTATTTTGGTGAATGGAGAACCGGCTGGTTTCTTTTGTAGTTCTCGTGGATTGAGGCAAGGCGACCCCATTTCCCCCTTTCTCTTCGTTATGATCATGGATGCTTTTAGTAGAATGATGGACAAGGCGGTGGAGGGTAATTTTCTGTCTAGTTTTGTGGTGGGTAATGAAAATAGGAATAGTCTGAAGATTTCTCATTTATTATTTGCTGATGATACTCTGGTTTTTAGTGAGCCTGATTCTGATCATTTACGTGCTTTAAGAGCTTTGTTGCTGTGTTTTGAAGCTGCTTCAGGGTTAAAAGTTAATTTATCAAAGTCTGAAATTGTTCCTGTGGGGGCTGTTCAGAACTTATCAGATTTGGCAAATTTATTGGGGTGTAGGATTTCTTCATTGCCTTTGAAATATCTTGGGCTTCCTTTGGGGGCTTCTTTTAAAGCAGTGGACATTTGGGATGGAGTGATTGAAAAAATTGAAAGAAGGTTAGCGGGCTGGAAGAGGATTTATTTGTCTAAGGGGGGAAGATTAACTCTTATTAAAAGCTCTTTGTCTAACCTGCCCACATATTTCCTTTCTCTTTTTCCTCTTCCTGCAAGGGTTGAAAAGAGAATTGGGAGTTTATTTCGGAATTTCTTATGGGGTGGTGTAGGTGGGGAAATGAAGTTTCACTTGGTCAGTTGGAAGAAAGTTTGTCAACCTTTGGTAGGTGGTGGTTTGGGGATTAAAGATTTGAGGGTTTTTAATAAAGCTTTACTAGGCAAATGGCTTTGGAGATATCATTTGGAGAGTGAAGCCCTATGGAAAAATGTGATAGATGTGAAGTATGGAAGTTTGTGGGGAGGTTGGTGTTCTAAAGCCTCTAGTGGAGCATATGGGGTGAGTTTATGGAAGTTTATTAGAAAAGGATGGGATTTTTTCTCTAATAATTTTAGATTGAAGGTGGGAAATGGTAAAAGAATTCTCTTTTGGCATGATTTGTGGTGTGGGGATAATGCTCTTAAGCTGGAATTTCCTGCCTTGTACAGAATTGCTAGGGATCAAAATGCTGCTGTTTATGATTCTTATTGCAGTAGCAATAATAAGGTTGATTGGCATGTTATTTTCAAACGGGATGTTAATGACTGGGAAGTGGATGAAGTTCAGGCTTTGTTGGTTAAACTTTACAGCATAAAGATGATGATTGAAAGGGAGGATAGTATGGTATGGTCTTCAGCTGGAAATGCCAAGTTTTCAGTTTCTTCCTATTTTAAAGTTCTGTCAAGTCATGGTAGTTGTGTTTTCCCTTGGAAAAGTATATGGAAAGTGAAAGTTCCTCTCAAGGTTGCTTTTTTCTGTTGGGTGGCTTCTTTGGGCAAAGTTTTGACAACCGATAATCTTAGAAGGAGAGGATTGTTTATTTCTGATTGGTGTGTCATGTGTAAAAAGGATGGAGAATCTGTAAATCATCTTTTCCTTCACTGTGAAGTGTCTAGACTTTTGTGGGATGAGGTTCTGAGCTGGACAGGTTTGCATTGGGTGATGCCCAAAGATGTGGTGGATTTAATGGCAGGGTGGAAGGGTTTAAAGGGTTGTAAGAAGGCAGCATCGGTTTGGAAGATGATTCCTCCTTGTCTCATGTGGTGCTTATGGATCGAAAGAAATAGGAGATGCTTTGAAGACAAAGAATGCTCTTTCGAAGATCTCAGGGCTTTTTTCTTGAGCACTTTGGGTTTTTGGGCGAAAGTTTATGTAATGGTGGATAATTTTATGAATCTGTTTTAGTTTTCTGGATTGTTTTTTTGTTCTGAAAGTTGTAGGCTTCTCCTTTGTATACCTCTTGTGTACCTGGGCTTAGGCCTATTTCTTCAATAAAATTATTACTTATAAAAAAAAAAAAAAAAAAGTTTTAGTTATATAACTATATTAGTATATATGATAAATATATAGATAAATACATATTTTTATGACATATGTACAATATCAGAGTTAGATACAGAGTCGAAGTCGGAGTTGGAAAGCAAAGTTGAAGTTGGAGTTGGATCAGATCGGAGTCGGAATCGGTCCATTACACCTCTGGCTCCGACTAAAAAAAAAGAAAAAATCCAACTCTGACTCCATTTTGTCGGAGTCAGAGAGGAGCCGAATTCGGAGTGTATTTTTGGATTTTTGCTCAGCCCTAGAACCAGAGGGAAACATAATGGAATGAGGGGGGGAGGGGGAGGGGGGGGAACCCTAACAACATAAAACGGTGCTATTTTACCCTCTAAAAACGACGCCATTTTACTTAGGAGTGCGGCTGTGTTGTGTGGTAAACAGAGTCGAATGACGCCATTTTGACTCTATTTTGGCCCTTCTGGGCTGGGCTGCCAGGGTTTTGGGCTTCTAAACCCTTTTTTGTTTCCCCTAAACCCTGTTTTGGGCCTTCTTTTTTCCTAAACCCTAAATCAAACCCTAAACCAATTTTAATCTTTGTTGAGCCACTTATCAAAAAATCTTTGTCTTAGCCATAATTTTTTTATTTATGGTTTTTGTAATATTTTTCATCACTAAATTTAATTGTGAGTATTGATTATTAACAATTACTATTTAACCAGAGTCTAATTACATGTTATTATACTATAGTCTTACATATTATTAACTTAATTATATACTAGACTTTTTAGTATCTAATTATATGTTATTATACTTTAGTAAATTAGTATTATGTGTTATTAACTGATTATACTAGACTTATTTCAATATTAGATCTAACTTATTTCTACTTATCAAAAAAAAAAAGATCTAACTTATTTCTATTCTAGTTATGTTTGATGTTAAATATACTAAACTATTATTAGTCTATTTATATTTTATTTTAATTTTTTATGACGGGGGAACCACCTCACGGCAAAGCCCTTAGGACTCATCCATGAAACCTAAACCCCTGGGGAGACTAACACAACCACCCACCGCCATGGCCTCCCACTTAAATTGCAGTTGATCTCAGGGGGAATCGAATTTGTGACATGGGGGACATGCACACAAGTTCACCCTTACCACTTGGGCTACCCATGGGTCGTTGTCTATTTATATTTTATATTATAATATAAGTATATTATTTTATAATAATTAGCTCATACTACTTATAAAAAACAATAATAATAATTAGCTCATACTATTAGGCCTGGTTTGTTTTCGCAGATGAGATGAGATTAGATGAATTCAGATAAAAGTCAAAAGTTGAATAAGATATTATTAGAATATATTTTTTAACATTATTTTTGTTTTAGGATTTGAAAAAATTGAATTGTTTATTTTATTTTGTTTGAAAAAATTGTAATGATTAGATTAGATGAGTTAAGAATACTTGTGAAAACAAACGAGGCCTTATATTATTGAATTTAATTATGTAAGTTCTAGTTATATAACTATGTAACTATACTAATATATATGATCAATATATATAAACACATATTTTTATAACATATGTACAATATTGTAGTTGGAGTTGGAGTCGGAGCATGAAGTTGGAGTCGGTCCGATGACACCTCAGACTCCGACAGAAAATGAAAAAAAAAAAATCCAATTTCAACTCCGATTTGTAGGAGTTGGAGCGGAGTTGGATTTTTGCTCAGCCATAGGAGTTGGGCACTATATCCTATTCTTGGCAATTTCATGTCCCTAATTGAGTTAAAGAGTTTCCTAAAATGTTTCAAGATTTTCGGCAGCCTTTAGTGTTGAAACCCTAGGATTGTATTTTTTATTGGCACCGGGTATTCGGTGACAAAGTCCCAACTAATTCCAGGGGTGCACAAGCCTTCAACAAGGAGTTTCGAACCCAAGATGTCCGTTTTATATGGCTTGCCTTAGGACACTACACCACCCCTCAGGGTTAAAAACCCCTAGGATTTTGTTTCTAAAATTGGCCGTGACAGTTTTTCCCTGAAGATTATTAGGTAGCTTCCTATCATTAAGCTAGAGAAAACCTTCCTAAAATATTCCCAAATGTCGGCAGCCCCGTGGGGATATGATATCTAGGGTTTTTTGTTTGTTAGCTGTGACAGATGAAAACTTGCCTTTTAGGCCAGATCTACACCAAAAACAAATTCTGCTAGCCCTAAATTCAAATCTAATTAATATGCAAAGTTAATATACATTTAACATAAAACAATAAATAGAAAATCAGTTGGCCCAACAGTACTTAGTCTTGAGATTCCACTCCCATGTTTGAATTTTTGGGCTCGGGTGTGACATTGGGACAATGGTATCCAGTTCTAGAATTTTTTTTTTGCCTGGCATTTTACTGTTTTGGAACCTGTAATAAACATTCAACATAAAACAATCAATAGAAAATCAGTTGGCCCTTGGGCCTTAATCTTGAAACCCCACTCCAACGTTCGAATGTTGGGCTGGGTGTGACATCTGGACAATGGTATCTTGTTCTGGATTTTTGTGCCTGGCATTTTATTGTGGTATAACCTGAGATAATGTGTTATGGTTTACAGTGGTTTTATTGTCTTAAATATAATGTGCATCCTTCTTTTGAAAGCAATATAGTCTAACAAAATCATTTCATATTTTTGAGATTTTGTGAATGTTTTGTCCTCCTTTTAAGTAAAACTTGTCTTTATATGATAAAAAAATGGTTAAGGAATTCAAGCCACTGGTCGGACATAGATCCCATGTCAATACAAGGCATGACAACAATCCCCACAACGTCGGATTTGCAATCACTTTTTTGGAAATCTATTTGGAGATATATAGATGTATCACACTTCCCTGTTACGGCAAGAATATCCATATCTAGAATCAACTTCTGCCTCCTTTAGCCAAAATGGATACCTTAATGTTTATATGGATCACATCTTTATATCCTTAACGGTCGTAATTTATTAAGTTGAGAGATTTAAAGATCAACCTCTGTTTTATGATCCAAAAAAGGAAAATAATTTTGGTAATTTCTTTTTAGTTGAGTATGATTGAGGCTATTGAGCACCTTTTTGCAGGCAGCTATGACTATTGGGAATGTTTCAAATGCAGTGATGACTGCACAACCTTATCAGTCTGCAACAGCCCCTCCAAATTCCCATCCAGTTGGTGTTGCCTCTCCTACGGTACCAACCTTGCAAATCCCATCTCCTCCTCTGTCATCTTCTACTCCTTTAATGCCTCTCCTTTATACTACTGAATCCAACAGTAACAGCAACAGGGCCACCAGTCTTATAAAGCCCTCTTCATTTTTTGTTCCTCCTTCCTCTTCTGCAATGATGATGCTACCTGTCTCTTCATCCGTTCCTACTGCTCCTCCACTTGCTCCAGCAGCGAGCCTACAACGCCCATATGGTGCTCCATTGTTACAACCATTTCCACCACCTACTCCACCTCCACCATCTCTTACTCCTGCATCTGTTCCAACTCCAAACTATGGACCAACTATTAGCCGAGATAAAGTCCAAGAAGCACTGCTTGTGCTTGTTCAGGTTAGTTTTCTGGTTGCTGAAATATTTTTTTTATTAATCTAGTTACTGAAATGTTCAGAGCCTCTTCTATAGGTATCACATTCTTATGGGGTTTGTGGTTGTAGTTTTTTCAGATTTTTTGTGAAATCTGTTATCGTCTTTGACAGGAAATTGATTTCCTATAGATCATGAAGTTGCTACTTGACTAATTTATGGACATTTTACATGCAGAAGAATTTGGACTGTTATGATGACTAAATAATTAGGAGTCTAATATATTTATATGGGCGTAAAAAGAAAACTATTTTCTAGTTGTATAATATCTATTGTCACTTTCTCGGTAAGAAAGTTATGCTCTAGCAATAGAAATGGTTATCAGTTTGTTTGCCTTTTTCATTGTAAAGAAGTTTGCTAACTATCTTTTCTTTTTATTAAAGTAGTTTGCTTGGATAATTGCTTGTTGGGTTTTTTAGAATATTACTATACTTTAATATAGAAAGGAAAAGAATAGCATCATTCAAAGAAAAACTGGAGTTAAGGTTGAATTGGTGTAGCACCCCAGATTTAAGCAAGGACTGGTAAGTGGGATCCCAATTGGCTGGAATGGAGAAATTCCTGCATTTTATAATCTTTTTAAGGAGGTATAATCTAGTTCTTTTAGAGAATAGGACTAGATATGGTTTGAGCTTTCCTTTGGTCATTATAAAAAGTGGAATAGATTGTGACACCCTATATTTAGTATGAGAGGGCAGTGAATGGAATTCTACATTGCTCGAGAAGTTGTTCTTGTGGTTTATAATGATATCAATGGACTCCGGTCATGACCTTGAGTAGTCATTTTAGAGTATAAGCTTAATGTGGTTTAGACTTTCCTTGGATCGTTCCCCCGGGATTAGTCGGGATGCTGTTCCAGACACCTAGTGCCAATCAAAAAAAAAAAAAAAAAACTTGGATTGTTACAAATAGTATTAAAGTCAATCCCTAGTCAAAAAGTGCGAGACTTGAGCCCTACCACTTACAATGGAATGACTTGCCAAGAATGTTAGAGATTTAAAAGGGAGATTGTAACACCACGAATGTAGTATAAAGGGTGATGAATGGGATCTCACATCGTTTGGGAGGGAGAACATGCAGTTTGTAGTGATTTCAATGGGCTCCAATGTAATGTTGATTGGTCATTTTGGAGTATAAGCCAAAATGTGGCTTGGAATTTCTTATGGGTTACAAATTTTGAAATTTATGAGTGTCAGATCCATGTTTGTTGTCTTTGTCATCTTTTGGTGGTTGTATAACTTCACCGCATAACACCAGTTTTCCACTTATTAAACTTGCCACTGTCAGTTGTTTCCAATGGAAATGCTTTTATTTTTTATTTTATAAAAGAACATCACACTTCATTAATAAGACAAAGGTTGGCATACAGCCATTACAAGCGGTTGAATACATGGAACAATATTGTTTATATCAAGTTCAGAAGTTTCCTGACTGCTGCTTTTGCTAAGCTGTGGGCTACCTCGTTAGCTTCTCTCCTGATATGTCTAGCTTGCCAAATCTCACCTGGCTGTAGTAGTATTTTCTTTGCATCCTCAATAAGGCTTCCGAAATGACCATCATCTGATTCTCTGATCTGTAACGCTTTAACCACTTGGCTGGCATCTCCTTCTAAAATAATTTGTTGTAGTCCAAGCTCGTTGCATAGTCGAGTGGCTTCAACCATTCCTCTAGCTTCAGCTATTGTAGAATCAAATGCGGTAAAATAAAGGTTTCATTTGGGTTGCCAGTACATTCCCTTCATTGTCTCTGATCACCGATCTAATACCTAGTTTACCAATCTCTGCTTGGATGGCTACATCCCAGTTCACTTTAACCCAATCATCTGATGGAGAGCTTAATCTGCTCATTTCAGTAATGGTCATTTCTTTACTCTGCTCAGTTTCCCGCTCGTAATTTTCCATGGACTACATAGCATGTTCATACAGAATGCTAGGATGTAAGAAGGTTCCCTCAGAATTGCTTTTAATGTTTGTTGTCTATTATTGCCAACTTTTTTTCTGATAAAGTGAAAGTAACAGGTGACGATTTACAATAACAGTAGGAATTACATGGTAAAAGCATGCCTGGTACATATGTTATTTGGCTGGAAAAAAAAACAAAAAAAAAACAAAAAACGCATCAATTATGGAACTATAATGACACTGATAGATGTTTAAACTTTATTCCATACACAATTTTCCCAGGTTCTTATGTTACCTTTTCTGGTATTTGATTTTTGATCATTGATATGCTGCATTCTTGTTTTAAAAAGGGCTGATCACTCACCACCAGTATCTAAAAGTGACATGTTTATAGATGGTTTAGATTGATCAGCTGAGTTACCTAGAAACTCTTTTTAACCATCCCAGAGTTAACTTGTATAGTTGGCATATAAAAACTTTAGCCACACATTTCAAGCTAAGCAGTTCTATATTACATGATCTGGAAGATAATTTTGCATGTTCACCAATGGAAAAACTCTTTTCTACTTGTTGAAATTTGATGGTGGAGATTTTTGTTTTTTCCTGTCCTGTCATACAAAACTTAGCTAGTCAGTTTGAGCTATGTTTTTTTATTTATTTTGTGTATCCATGGTATCTGATAAATTTGGCACTTGTGGTAGGATAATCAATTTATTGACATGGTGTATCGAGCTATTCTGAATTCACACAACTCGTGACAAATTGGAAGAGGTACAGATGTTGCTGATTATGTAGTTTTGTTTGTTTGTTTTTCTTTATTTGGTTTGTATCTTCTAGGTGGAAGTGCATGTAATATACAGATTGTATAGCAATTATCTCCGATCACCTTTTTCTGCTGGTAATACATTCCATTAATATAATATAGCCTGTAAGTATATGGATATTTATTGGTTTGTGAAGGTGATAAATTTATAGGAGCTCGAGTCTTCTGCCGTGCTTATCTTCCATTTGGTGTCAGTTGCTTAGAAAGTTAGCAAGCTCTTTGACAAACATAAGGTTCGTATTGTCAATTAGGCTGTTCTCAAAACCGATCAAATGGGAGGAGAGAAACTTAGCCACTGTTTGGATAGTGAGATGAGATGAAATGGTTTTAGATAAAAGTTAATAGTTAAATAAAATATTATTAGAATATTATTTTTTAATATTATTATTGTTTTAAAATTTAGAAAAGTTAAATTATTTTTTATACGAGAATTTGAAAAAATTGTAATGATGAGATAAATTGAGAAGTTCGGTATACCGCATCCAACTTTACTTACTCCAGATGTGGTTGGAGGTGTCTTTTATCAGGATTTTTGACATTTTTGACCGTAGGTTTTGCCACATCCAACTTTAATCACTCAGGAATTTCATTGGAATTCTTTCCTGGTCGTAATCATTTTGTTTATTGAGATATTAAAAAATGGTATGACATGAAACCATTTTATTTAATAAAACCTTCATAGTTGTAGGGTCGTGATTATTTCCTTCCCAAAAATATTTTTTATAACAATATTGAAAAAGGTTTATCCATCGCACAAATAGTATGGCAACAAATAATTCAATATGCAATTGGCTATAAAATTCACATTTACTTTTAAAAATGTTAATATTATATTATTATTTTGATTTTTGAATGAATAGTCCAATGTGGATTAACCTTTCCAATGCTTAATTTTTAGTCAAATTTTAGACTTGGCAATCAAGTTAGAAAGTGTTTTGTCAGGGGTTTTCGAAATCAAGTTAGAAAGTGTTTCTATATTAAACCTTGAATTTAAACTTCTTACTAAAATACTCCTAAACTTTTACTAATTGCACTTTGATCCCCAAACTTTAGACAATTTGCTTACTGACCCTATCTGGACCAAACTTTATACAACACATTTACGGTCTGATTCTCACTCATTCAAGGACTCATTCATTTGGTACACATTTAAAGCATCAAACGCCCAAAGTAGCCGAAGCATGCACTTTCATTTCCTTGAATTTTCAATCTCATTCTACTTTATTTATAAGCCACATACTTGGGCTTTAATAAATAGCAGTTGAAACAATATAAAATTCAAGCTTAAACACGCATGAAAGATTCGGTCTTCAAGAATAAAAAAAATCTCAACCTTTCTTTCAACCTTGTCAAACCTTCTTAATTCATTGCATGCATCACCTTCATTACACCTTTTTAACTTAATTACTCAAGACTTGATCATTCAACCAACATCTTCACTCTTGGCCAAATCATACCAACCCTTCAACTTGTCATTTTCTTGTTCTACTACCTCATTTATTCACATTAGTCATGCATGCTTAACTCAAGAGACTAAACCAGAATCAAAGCATTCGGTTTACACGCTTAAACGTTTTACACTTTAAAACATAAAATCTGAAATCTTCTTAGGTCTAAGGTCCCAATTACCAAATAAGCACACATTTCAACTCAAACGTTCCATTTTACCGCTTGATGCCACCGACAGAGATTTTAATCACATTTTTCTTAGCACAAATCAAGATCATTTCACTTCATAAGGGCTCCAAATGATAACCATGAAAAATCCACTTCAAAACTCCCAAGTTTAACCTCAACCCACACTAGATCCGAAAACTATGTACACCTAACTTCCATCGACACATACTTAACACAAGCATGCATAAACCAAATATGTCCAGCCCATAGTTAGTCCATAGAGACTCAAACAATAACCAAGAATACATTTTACAACCCACATCTTAACCACAAGAGAAAAAATCACAAACATGCTACATTACTCAACATTCAACTCAAACAAGAATGGATTCAAGCACTAATTTATCTAATCTCAAAATAACTCAATTTATAACATAAAAAAGAAAATAAAAACTGATGTGATAAAGAGATTTTAAATATAAACAACTCTCATTGACAGCTGCACTAACTCCTATAGCTAAACTTGTACTGGTAGCAACTATAGTGAGGTGTGGTTGGTGTTTTGTGTAAAAGAAGTGAAGCAACTTGGAGGGGTTGAGGGGCTTGACGCATACGTTGGAAAAGCGTTTTTGAGAGAAAAATGGAGCACAAGTTGAAAGAGAGAGAGTGATTTTCATCTAAATAAAGAGGGGCATGAGTTTTGATGTGTTTAGTGGTCTTCCAAGGGTCTTCACATGGGCTTAATATAAGACAGTTGGGCACAAGGAGAGTGACTTGGAGTGTGATTGAAAGGCTTGGGAGGTAGTTATTAGAGGTCTTGGGCATGGAATTGCAATAGAGCATAAAGCAAGTTGATCAATCTGATCATTGCTCTTTCCCATTATGAGTGCATATGTTATTGTTAAAGCTGGAATTGTCAGTTACTTTGAACTGAAAATACTGTTCATTAGAGTAGGTGTGGGTCCTGTACAACTGTAAATGGAAAATAAAGACAAGTATAGCCACCTGCTTGGATTAGAATTCTCAATATCATTGACTTCCTAGTAGAGCCACAACTTAACTTATTTCAGAAGGGGAAGACTGAGGAGCTCCCATCAAAATGAGTCTTTCTGATTGACTCAGACAGAGCTTCCCTTTACTTGCTCTCATGGTGGCTTTAAGAGGTATCTCCATAATGGACACGGATATCTCCACAATGGACACATATATTTTTTTTATAAAAACCGTAACATTTCTTCCTCTTAGCTCAACTTCTTCGCTTCTCTCGAATTTCGATATTCCATCTGAAATACACATTTCAGTTCGAAATCTACATTAATGGTATTCTCATAAATAACTTGAAAACTTAGGGACAAAAGGGTCATTATGCTTCCTGTTCGACTTCTCCTCTTCTCCCCCTTCCCTACGACATCAAATCCCTAAGTTCTAAATCCTCCTTCCAGTTTTTGCTCTCTGTCAATCTTATCTCCACTCTCTCGTGTCTCCAACAACCGACATTGATGCCACCTCTACTATCCACATCGTCGTAGCTCGAGCCTTGTGTTGCTCCACACCGTCCCAACCCCTATTGCTCCACGCCACCAGTATTTAGTCATTTCTATTCTCATACCTTTTCAAAAGCCTTTGGATCTAAGGCAGGGCTGTTAATCATGGTTTAGGGGAAGTATAATCATCTCCCTGTAATTGTAGAGTGCTAAAAGCACATACAATCTAATGGATTTACTTCTAAGTCATCACAAGAACACAGTAAGGACTCACAAGAACTTAACCCAGAACATAGAATCGAGAAACAAGTAAAACAATGATCTAAGAATCCCTTGCAATTAATTCTTGGAAAAGGTTTTCAAGGATCCTTCAACCTCCAAAGTAAAATCAATCATCAACAATTCTAAACAAAGACCCATTATCTTAAGTCTAGTCCTTTTATGCAAGACTTTACAATAAAAGTAAAAAAAGGCATCGTAATGAAAGTAAGAATGCAGTCATTGAGTCTTCTGTCCCCATTCCTTCTAACTTCAAGACGCACTGTTTCACCAAAAACCAATACGAACCGCATTGAACTTCTACTTCTGTTAATACCGTTGCCCATATAGAACACACAAATTCATTTAATAAAACACTGCATTTTCCCCCTTCAATCTGGTAATATCGTTGGCTACAAATCAGACTTCTCTTACTTTCCTTCACTTCAGCAACCCAGAATAGCAGCCCTCTTTTTCTCCCCTTAAAAGGTCCTTGATTCAAGGTCTTGACAATTTCTCCCCATTCAAAGAATCTTGCCCATAAGGTGTGGGTAAAGGCTGCATGGTTTCCACAACAATTCCTAGGAATTGTCTTCAATAGATGCCCCCAACTACTTAACCAATACTTCAGTTGCTGCTTGGTTACTCACCTTCATCGTTCTTTCTAAAATTAGCTCAGGCTTAGGCTGAATCTGACCTCGTCGGTCTAGTGGAGGCAGTGTAGAGAAGGGAGTAATATGCTAGCCTAACGTTTTTTTCAAACAAGACACATGAAAAACTGGATGTAGCCTTGTAGAAGTAGGTGGGTCTAACTTATATGCTACTGAACCAATCTTCTCAATTATCTAAAAAGGCCCATAGAATCTTGGAGATAGCTTCAGGTCATGTCTCATGGAAACTGACTTCTGTCTGTAAGGTTGAAGCCTAAAAAAATACCCAATCCCCAATCTCAAAACTCCTCCCAGTTCTTTTCTTGTCAGCAACAACTTCATCTTTTGCTAAGCTTATGCAAATTCTCCCTAACGTGATCAAAAGTTGTTCCTTTGATTTCAACTGCTGATCTTTAGCATCATTAGCAGTTGTTCCTAGAATGTAATACAACAGCTTAGGAGGAAAATAACAATAGAGAACGAGAAACTCCAATTGAAGAGTGACAAATTGTGTTATAATACCATTCTGATATAGGAATCCACAAGCTTCATTCCTTTGGCTTGTTACAAGTGTAACACTTCATTCCACACACTTGTTTAACACCTTGGTTTGTCCATCTGATTGGGGGTGATATGCAGAGCTGAAATTCAGTAAGGTTCCTTCATTTTGAAAAATTTATTCCAAAAAAACTTGTAAAAGAAATCATTCCCAAACAAGCTTGACAGACATCACATTCCTGAACAAGCTTTTTGATATCCTTGCGCATTCCTTCTCGAAAGAAATCCAATTTTGACCTCTATATTGTTTTCTGATAACCCACATGCCCAGCCTGAGGGTTATGATGTATATATTATAGTGTCTTCAACTAAAAGGAGAGTTAGGTACTACAACTAGCTTTCCTTTAATTCCTCAATTCACAATGGATTTGGAAAAGTGATCAAAGCTAAAATAGCTAATTCTTTCTCAAACTTCCTCGAGAGAGCATGTACAACTTTGTCATCCTTCTCCCTTTTGTAATCAATGGTGTAGTCATAACCTAAAAGTTTTGGCAACCATTTTTGTTGAGTTTTAGTACCCATCCTTTGCTCCAACAAGTACTTCAAGGCCTGTTCATTAGTCTTGATCTTAAAAGGTTGACCTAACAAATAAGGCCTCCATTTACTGATAGCATACATAAGAGCCAAAAGTTATTTTTCATACATGGAAAATAATAATACTTTACCTAAGGGCCATGCTATAACAAACAATAGGCTGGCCCTCTTGTATGCACCCCCCAAGCCCACTTCAGAAGTATCACATTCGATTGTGAAACCCTTGGACAAATCTGGTAACCTTAACACAAAAAGTTCAGTGACTGCTTTTTCCAAAGTCATAAAAGCTTGAGTTGCCCCCTCAGTTCAAACAAAAATATTTTTCTTCAGTAAGTCAATCAATGGAGCAAAAATAGTGCCATAACATCTTATAATTTTTTTTGAAATAGCCTGTAGGGTTCAAAAATCCTTTTAGTGCCTTCAATAAAGATGGAATGAGTCATTCCATCATTGATTCAATTTTAGGGGGGTTAACTTGAACCCCACTGCCAAAGGTAACATGTCTCAGGTAATCAATCTCCTCCATACCAAATTTACATTTAGCCATCTTTGCATACAAATTATTCTGCATCAACACTTCCAATACTGATCTTAGATGTGTCACATACTGATACAAATATTTATCGTATATTAGAATAAATAAATAAAAACCAACACATATCTTCCCAAGAAAGGCTTGAAAATGTCATTCATTAACCCCTAAAAAGTGGTAAAGGTATTTGTAAGGCCAAAAAGGATTACTAAGAACTCATAATGATCCTCATGAGTTCTAAAGACAATCTTCTCTATGTTACTTTCCTTCACTCGAATGTGATGGTAACTAGATCTCAAGTCCAGCTTGGAAAAGACTTGGCTCCTAACAATTAATCAAGCAACTCATCAATGACAAGTATAGGAAACTTGTCTTTGATGGTTTCTTTGTTTAATACACGGTAGTCACATTCTCCAACTACCACCTGATTTTTTAACAAGTAAAACTGGTGAAGAAAATGGACTTTGGCTAGGTGTCACTACTTCAAACTTCAACAAGTCGAAGTCTTGCACAATGTTCTCTATTTTAGTTTTCTGGTAATGTGGACATCGATATAGCTTCACTGATATTGGTGTAGTGCCCTCTTTCAAAGGAATCTAATGATCAAAAGTCCTTCTTGAGTTAACCCCATTGGTTCCCCTAAAGACATCCTTAAATTCTTCAATCACATTTGCAATTTCTTTCACTTGAATTTTAGGTTGTTGTACTTGCTCTTTTGCCACTAACTGCAAAATCCACCCTTGCTGTTTGACTAAAAGGAACTTCAAGCAACTATAAACATTATGGACATTCAGATTATCATATCTCACTCCTTGCAAAGTCACTCTAGACTGCCCCCCTAAAACGCATAGACATGGTAGTGAAATCCCAATTAATGGTGCCCAAAGTCTTCAATCATTGAACTCTAAGAACAATATCACAGCCCCCCAATGTTAACACATGAAAGGGAATTCTAAATTTGGAACCCTGAATTTTGATGACCTCTTCACACTAACCCTTACTCGACACTATATCTCTATTTGCCACCCTGACTTGTAAACTAGATTCATTATGGATTTTAAGCTTGGCTGCCTGCACCATTAGTGGATCCAAGAAGTTATGTGTACTTCCTAAGTCCACTAATATCTCTACCGAACATGCTCCAATCATTCCAATCAATCTCATGACATTGCTGTTAGGGCACCCTGAGATGGCATGGATGGATATCTCCAAACTCTCTTCTTCATTCACTGCTATTTCCTCCACTGCAGTGTTCTCTTCACTATCTTCACTAAGTACTGAGCCTTCTACTACAAAATCCTCTACTTGTAACAAATAGACTTTTGAGTTTTTGCACACATGCTGGATTTCACTTTTCTTTACAGTGGTAGCACAAACCCATCCTCATTGTCTCATCCATTTGGGAAGAAAAAACTTTTTTAACTGAGATAGTTTTTTCTGTGTTCTACCATTCTTCCATGACCCCTGGATGCAAACAAGTACTCTTTTTGAATTTTTGCTAGCCTAAAGACTGCATTAAGGTTAATAGGATTGAGCATTCACACTGGCAAGTGAATCTCATTCTTTAACCCATTTAAAAAAGAACTCCACTTGTGTCTTTCAGACAAACCCTTCAATTTGTTCAACAAGACTTCAAATTGAGCCTTGTAAAAAGCAACAGATGATGCCTATTTGAGTCAAGTCAAAGAATCTATAGGGTTGTCATAAGTTGTAGGACCAAATCTCACTTGCAAAGCCTTCACAAAAGAATCCCATCTAGTAAAAATCCCACAGACTATGGCATCTTGGTACCACACTAGTGCCCCATTCTCCATATGTTATGATGATATCAAAAGCCTCTGATTCAAAGGTGTTTGATGAAACTCAAAATATTGGGTGGCTTTAAAAACCCACCTAGTAGAGTTGTTACCATCAAAATGAGGAAATTCTAGCCTCACTCCACGAGCTAAAGAAAATATTTCCTCATTATTTGCACTCCTAGGCTCATGAAAACTATCCTCAAGACGAGACATTTGACGGTTCTCAACAAGAGATTTAATCATATCAGTATTTCCATGAATGGCATGATGATAATCATCTAATTCCTTCGTAAGGCCTCCTGCTACTTCTGTGAATATTCTTGCTGCATCTTCAAAGCTGCTACCTGAGTCCCTTCCGCCATAAGAGGATCAACTTCTTTGATACCAATTGTAATGAATTTATTTCAAGATGCTCACAAGAATACAGTAAGGACTCACAAGAATTCAACCCAGAACATAGAATCAAGAAACAAGTAAGAAAAGGATCCAAGAATCCCTTGCATTTTATTCTTGGAAAAGGTTTTCAAGACCTTTAACCTCCAAAGTAAAATCAATCATCAACAATTCTAAATAAAGACCAGTATCATAAGTCCAGTCCTTTTATACAAGACTTTACAATGAAAGTAAAAAAATGACATCGTAATGAGAGTAAAAAATGACTTTGTTTGTATATTGCAGTATGCTAGTATGTAATTCACCACTATAGCTATTATATACCAATAAAAACCTCCCAACAACTATGATTTTATCTAATTGCAAATTAAGAAGTTTATTGTTCTTTCCTTTTCATTTTCTTTTAAATTGAAAAAAAAGAAGGAAAAAAAAGAAGGCATGGGGCATGGAAGTGGACATGGGGATTTTCAGGTTTGCACCCAGAAAAGAGATGACCTCATCATGAAGCAGCAAGTGAAAGGGGACATGAAAAAGGAATTAGCTGAAAAGTTTATATAGGCCTGCAACCAACCCGAATTGGGCTTATACCCGACCCGACCGCACATGTTGTGCGCGACAACTCGAACCACCCAGACCTGTTGGCAGTCGAGTCAGTCTAATCTACCTTTTCCCCCTCTTTAGCTTCTGATACCATAGATATTCTCTGTGGGAAGGGGCCAGTGGAAAGGAGTACTTTGCAACACATCAACATCATCTCTTCCTCTCCCTCAAACTGAATTCCAAAAGGCACATCCTTTACGAATCAACAAGGACAAAGGTATGAGATTCTTTAGACCAAGGCGAAAAGATGGTCAACAACTACATTGATAGGAAATAAAATTACCAAACAGATGAATAATACATAAATTTATGCAATTTTTATGGGAAGCATGCGTTTGGGGATGAAAATCAGGAAAAGATGAAATCGAAATAACCCAAAATCAAAGTCTGATTAAGAGATGAGTTTTACCGCATCCAAACATGTGCCTTGCCTTGCATGATCGATCTATGTTCATGGTTGCCCTTTTTGAGATCTAGGTTTCGCTCTTGCTCTTTCCTCAACTGATCGAGCTCCTTATAAAGGAGGAGAGAATAGAGAGTAAAGAGATCGAGCTTCTTGGTTCAAAATGATTTCCTCGGGTGATCGGTTTCGATCAATGTTAAGTGAAATAAACCTGGTAATAGGTTTGAACTGATGCACCCGACTTTAGTCGAGTGAGCCCATGTCGGGCTTTACGGATTGATCGGGCCATGCCCTTTTATGCACAGGCCTACGTTTATAGCCTGCGGCACTGTGCAAATCTCCCTTTCTTTTTAACAATGTGTCAACTAGATTTTGATGGGATCTTAAAGGGTATGCAAGTGTCCAAAGATGTGTGTGTGTATATATATGTATGTATTTGTATATATGTATGTATGTATGTATTTGTATTTAAGTATATACAAGAACTTAGAAGTATTATTGAGTTTTTCAAGTATGCATGTGTTTAAAACTTGTATTGATGTGATTTTGGAATGTAGCTTATATATATATAAATATTCATATAACAACTATTCTAAAACAGTACATTGAAATATACTGGCACCAATTAGGATTGTTCATTTGGGTTTTGGCAGGACCGAAATTCTGGTTTCAGACCCGGGCCGGAATTCGGATGAATTCGAGTTGTAAATCCAGAACCCGGTTCTTTTTTTAGTTTGAATATTTTGATATCTAGTTTCAATCCAATCAAACATTAGTAATTTTTGCATAAAGAAGAAGTAACGATTGGAAGTACCTTTTGGTACTTGAGCTAGCTACTATAAATGAGTCTAAGAGAGAAAGCCAAAGCACGAGCCACCTATTAAGGAAATAAATCCCAAAAACCCACAGATTTTACAAAGCTTCCAGATATAAAGTTTTGATCTTTTCATTTTTTTCTTTCTTGGAAACCAAATAGAGAGAGAGAGAGAGAGAGAGAGAGAGAGAGAGAGAGTAGATTACCAAAACGAGGGTGATGGTTCCAGAATAAGGTCTAGGAGGCAGCACCATCAAAATCTTCTTCTTCTTCGGATCTGTGTGTGCGAGCGAGAGAAAACAGACAGAAAATAGAATAAGACCACTATTGGATTTCATTAAAAAAAAAAAAGAAAAAAAAAAGATTCTGGGTTCCAGATTTACAACCCGGTACCCAGATCAGACAGGAAAAAAACTCGGTCCGGATGAACAGTCCTAGCACCGATCTAATTTGAAACATAATTTTGAACTTTTTTAAGATTTAAAAGAACTTTAACATCTAATTACAAGAAAATCTAATTTTATCATTAGAGGTTGCTAAAATACTTTTTAAGCCCGTCGATGCAAACCAATCATGCACTTTAGGCCTTAGGGGTGCAAATGGTCGATTAACAATGACAATCCATGCACAATTCTTACGGTCATGCCCGATTAGAGAAGTTACATCGGGTTCTCTCCTATTTTTATTTAAAAAGAGAAGAAGAAGAATATATTGTCAAGGTCTATTATCGATGACCTAGGCCACGCTAACTTAGTTTAACATTCTTCCCCACAAATTGAGGTTGATTTGATATGTTAGATATATTATATAATAAAAATAATTTTATAATTTCATGAATCACATTAAATTAAGTCAATTTATAAGATTATTTTCTATAATCTTTATTTTTAGGAGGGAAGAAAACATAATAATAATAAAAAGGAATGAAGAAAAGATTAATAACAATTTGGCTCCGTAGATTTTCATATTGGACAGTGCTACGTCCACCGCTCCCAGCTCCTGTTGGGAGTTACCGTTAGGTATAATTAGTCCATTTTTTTTTTGTCTTTTTTACATATATTTTTTTACATTTTTAAATACTTAAAAAAATCACAATATTTAAAAAATACTTTCTTAACCATTAAGTAAAAAAAAAAAGAATTAAAAAATAAAATAAAAAATTCCATCGGTAACATTGAGCTGTAATAACTAGTGATGAGAATATCATTTTTCTTAATTTAAAAAATACTTCCTTAATTATTAATAAAAAATAAAATAAAAATAAAAAATTACAACAGTAATACCAAGATGTAAGAATCAATAATGAGAGTATCATTTTCTTTAATTTTTAGGACGACACTACAATCACCGCTAGTTCTTGTTAATTATTTTGATGTCTTTTTTTATATGTATTTTTTAAAACACTTTTAAATATTATTTTAAAAAAAAATTATAATATCATTAAAAATCATTTACTTAATCACGAAGTAAAAAAAATACAAATAAACAAATAAATGTGAGCGGTAGCTCCCAGCTCCGGATGACGTTATCCTTTCATATTTGCAATTTCACAAGGGGAAGAATGCGAAAGTCCCATCAAAAGCTTCGCTTTACTTGCTCTCATGGCGGCTGTAAGAGGTATCTCCCAAGCTGGTAACATTTCTCCTGCACGGATGAACTTCTTCAGAGGATTCGCTTCCAGGCTCTTCGTCAAAGGTATTACTTCTCTTTATCTGGTAAGGAATTTTTGGGTGTTTGCTCCCTTTGGTTACAGAGAAAATGTAGGAAGAAGAAAGGGATTCAAATTTACGCAACCGACACCTGATGAAACCCAGTACTTCACTGACAAAACAAGTCGTCTCTTTTGAGTTGTTAGATCGTCTTCAAAAAAAAAGGAAAAAAGGGATTTCTCAGTCGCCAAACAGTGTATTAGGATTCATTCGGCATATAAATAACCCAGTGAAAGTTTCGGTTTGGTGTATTGCTGAGTGATGGAGCTATTAAATGTTCTAAAAAATGCATCCAATCACTTGAGAATTAATAAGGTGTTGGCAATGCATTATGTAATCCATTGCGTATAAATTATCGCCCCGCAGATGCCATTTGCGTTGATGCAGTTGTTCAAGTCAGTCTGTATTGCTATCCCGTATGATTTGTCTCGCTGTGTATATTATGAGCACATTTGTATGTAGTGTCTGGTAGTTTTGCTTTATATCTGGCTAGTGAGTCATGTTGGATGGTAAGGTAGAATCATATAGAGCATAAAGCAGGTTGAATCTGATCATTGCTCTTCCCCATTATGAGTGCGTATGTTATTGTTAAAACTGGAATTCTCAGTTACTTTGAAGTGAAAATCCTGTTCATCAGAGTAGGTGTGGGTCCTGTACAGCTGTAAATGGAAATAAAGAGAAGTATAGCCACTTGTTTGGATTAGAATCCTCATCAGTGACTTCCTGGTAGAGCCACAGCCTAACTTACTTTGAAAAAAGTTCTTTAAGTTTCTAACTCTAAATTTAGGATTTGAAGTGTTATAAGAGTAAGGTTTGAGAAATTAAACTTACAGACAGCTCTCTGGTGCTTTCTGATTACTATGGGCTTGCCACTGATGGCATCCATTTGTGTTCACCTGGCCTTTATGTGTTCTGCCTTGTTCATTAACTGAGTTGGTTGGAGGGAATAAAGTCTAATGGATAAGAAAGTTCAGTGTTTTAGCTAAAAATTTATAACCATGATAAAAAAGTTCCTATGGTTTTAGGATGGAGAAGAAGGCCTGTATTATATTCCTAATAGAGATTTAATTCTCTATGTTTTACGCTCATATATGATAGTATTCTAGGTCTTAAAAACTTCTGCTTTTGATTCATTGGTGGAGCTATTTGGTGGTTGTACCTTGCAGTTCTCCATGTTCTTGCTAAATTTGATGAAAATAGGACTGAAATTGGATGCTGAGGTTTAAAATGGTTCAACTTCATTCAGAATTAAGCTATGTTCGAATGCTGAAAGAGTTATATATGAATGTTAGTGTGACAACCTAGTGCTACCAGCATATAGGCAGATTCTCATTTTAGGCCCTTTTTTTTTTTTTTTTTAAATTTTATTTTTATGATGTGGAATCTTATCAAGGCAGGGCACATGAGACCCACTCGTAAGGAATAAACCTGGATATACAACCCCACCCACCAAAACCATGTATAAGGTAATGTAGTAGACCTCTAGTGTGGAATCGGATCCAGGGTATCCAAGTCTGCAACTCATCCCATGCCCTTTGATCACTACGCTACATGCCTCACAGGTAATTTTAGGCATCTTTTAATCATTAACGGATGCTTAGAGCCATCTCAAACTATATCTAAGCTGGTTTTCTTGGAAATCTACACTGCTATGTATCCATTGTCTACTCAGTATTTAACTTTTTTTTTTTTTTTTGATAAGTAAACTCAGTATTTAACTTATTAATGATTGGATTCATCTGATAAACTTGTTTCAATTCCTTTTTAGCTTACTTTAGTCCAATAATTCCAAAAGTGATGCTATTGCATTGTGTTTATAGGAAAAGAGGAGTCTATGGATTCTCCTGGATGCCAGAATGCATGCACACACGCACAAAAATCTGCCCCCACATGCCAATCTTTATTCCATTCAGGATTGCAGAGTTTTCTGCTTCTACTCTTGGTGCTGTATCCCTTGACATAACTCATGAATTTGTTGCAGGTATATCTTTCTCCACCACGGAGGATACACTAGTGGAAGCATTTTCTAAATTTGGCCAAGTTATTGAAGGTAACTTCTATTCCTACCGTCACAAGAATCATTTTTCCAATGGTAATAATCTTTAGACATCCTGCACTTCTCCTTTTCCAGCAAAAGTAATTATGGACAAAGTTAGAAAGCGAACAAAAGGTTTTGGGTATGTGACTTTTGCTAAAGAGGATGAAGCCCAGAAAGCCTTGATGGACATGAATGGGAAGGCAAGATTACATGATCTCCTTCAATTTTGTCCCCCCCCCCCCCCCCCNGATGAGATGATCTCATATTTGCATCCAAACGGATTCTAAATCTTTCCATTTATTACTAAACTCTAACGATCCCTTCTCAAACCAAACATGAATCTTTCAGCTCATTTGGCCCTCGTGCCCAATTACTTCAATTATTTATGAACCTCCCTGAAAATTGCTGAAGAGTGGCACAGAAAGCCCTTATATACACCCCTATCCTCAGTCTGCTTAAGGGGCAATGGGCCAAGACCAACATGACTCCTATTAAGGAGAAGAGCAGGCATCTCACTCAATAGGATTGCGAATATCAAAAGGCAACGCAAGCACAAATTAGTATAGGCTACTTTCAAATTTGCTATATGTTTTGGAGATTGGAAGACCTTCATCTCTTCCCTTTTTTTCTTGAAACAAAGAGAGACAGATGAGGGCTTGGAATCATCTTTAAATTGAGATTTATACCTCAAACTACCCAGTTTTTGAAAATTAATATTCTCATATTATATCTAAAATTATCTTGAAAATATTATTTTATAATTTTTGAAAATGAATATTCTCATAATACACCTATGAATATCTTGGCAGTATTCTCCTAATATAAACCTATATTTTTTTTTCATCTTTCAATTTTATTTTTAATTTTTGTTTAGCTTATTTTTTTCGTTTTCTATACATAGCGAGAAATTACATTACATTATATATTGACAGATAGTGCAAATATTAAAATATAGGAGGATATTGCAAATAAGTACCTGTAAATCTCTCTCATCCTTTTTTATTTATTTATAATATATAAAGGTGAAAACTGTCCCATTTCCATTTTATAAATAAAGCATAAAATGTTTTGGTATTTATTCATTTTACTTATCAACTGAATATCCATTAAAATATAATAATTCAAAATATATAATATTTTGTGCTTGAAAAATGCTTGGATCCCCATTTTGGGTCTCAAGCATTTCTACTAAACCTTTTATAAAAAAATGTATAAAGAAAAATAAAATAAAATAAAAAAACATTTAGGCCATGTTTCGATATAGAAACGGTTATATTACATCTCATCATTATAATTTTCTTAAATTTTCATATAAAATATAAAAAATAATAATATTAAAAAATAAAATTTTAATAAAATTTTATTTAACTTTAAACTTTTTTTAAATAATCTATCAGACTGATTTGACTGCAGAGGTACTCTCAAACACTCTAATTATTATTCTTTATTTTTATTATTAATTTTTTTCTATTTTTTTAACTATTAATTATTTTTTACCTATTTTTATTATTATTTAATATTTTATTATTATTATTATTATTATTTTTTTTTATTATTATACACAAACATTCTCAATACTTCCGCTCCCCAATCAGGCCCGCGATACGACTCTTTGTGATTAATAAATTCTCTCAGAGTCTCACTGCCAACACGTATAGGACAAAAAATCAGCACTCTGTCACTGGGAAATTGGTATTGGTAACGGATGAAGTGAAAGCTCTGCAGCAAACACAAACAATTCTTTAAAATTCTTTAATTTCTTTTATTACTAAAGTCCAAGGGTAATAGTGGAAATGGTCAAGTCAGACTTTTGTTTTCAAATTGATTTTTATATTTATAATTTTATAATAATGTAAAGCATGACTTTCCTTGGGTTGGAAAGTCTTCTTGTTCTCATTGTACTTTGGACAGCGGCCAAACAAAAAAAATTCGATTCGGATGAACAGTTCTCTTAGTAGTCCACTAGGACCCATAATTTATAGAATAAATCTCATTTTGTGGTGGTTATTGTCTTGATGAGTAAATATGTAGAAGAAATCTCATTTTTTAATTAAAAAGGTTAAATAAATTTGAAAATTAGTTCAAATTAGGAAATCATAAAAAAGAAAATTTTGAAAGCAAAATTAAAGAAGCTTATAGAACTATAAATTAAAGAAACTAAAAAATCGAAAAATAANATCTCTAAAACTTCTTCCTATTCATACAACCTTCACACACCATATTTTTTTTTCTTTTATCAAATATTTATTATATGAATAATTAATAGAAAATTTGAAATAGTTTAAAAATAATAAACTTTAAAAAAATATTTAAAATATTTAAAAATTTAGAAATTATAAAATATAGAGTATGGTGGAGGTTGTGTAGCAAAACTCATAAATAAATAAGCTCACTTGCCCTTATGATTTATTATTAAATATGTTATCAAACACAAATTCAGTTTGATTTGTTTATTAAATCAGCTATTTATGAGTACAAAATTATGATTGATTATTTTCCGATACAACTTTAATAAAACTTGGCTCAACTCGTATAAACTCTAAAATAATTTCGTATTTATTAATTGTATAGTATTATCTCTATATTTATAATGAAATTATTTTTAATAATTAAATAAATTAGAGAAAATCATACTAAACGCGTTACTTTTTTTTTTTTTTGATAAATTACTTGAATCAACTATAGTCATTGATATATTTATATACAAACTTTGTAAAAATATTAACAATAAGTCAATACTTTGTTTGTCAAACTTTGTAGATAAAGTTCTAAAATACAATATAAATAATTTATTCTATCAAAATAAAGCAAATTATAAACAAATGCGTTACTTTTTATTTTTTTTTATAATAAGTATGTGTTGTATGGAGGATTAGTAGAAAAATTCAATTAATTTAAAAAGAATAAAATAAAATAAAAAATAAAAATAATATTTTTTTAAAATATATAAAATGTACAGTGTGGGTTGACGTATAGTATCCCTATTTGATATTGTCTTTCCTAACACATGGCATACAACAGGTCCCTTATATCCACCTGGCATGATACTTTAGCATTTCCATTTAGATTTTATTGAAAATTTAAGGGAGAGACCGACTTTTTAAAATTTGAAACTTATGGAACAAATCAAGGTTTTGTCAAATTTTATGAAATTTTTAAAGATGGCTTAAATCCAGGAAATGTTATTTATTTTCCTGCAAAATCTATTAGAAGGAAATTTTGGTGAGCAAAACAAAAGGAAGGTCAAAAGAGTATACTTTCAAATTTTTTAATTCAAACAATCATTTTTTCTCGACGGAGTCGTAACGGAATTAACGGGTCGATGTCACATACAGGAACTCTTTCAATCCCGGTAGGCGTTACTCTTCTCTTCCCAATGAGAAGAATTAGCGACTTTTCTTTTTAGACGATAATTGTTTCGGATTAAAAAAAAAAATTACATAAAAATAAATTTATAAAATAACGTGATTTTATGTGATCTGTTAAATTTATTTTATAATTTAATGTATTATATTAAATTATATCATTTTTTAAATTTATTTTATATAAGCATTTTATGTGTAAAGTATTTCTCTTCTTTAAATTGTTCAGTTTGATATCTATAAGCGATGGCTTAATGGGATATGGAAAATTCTATACACCATACCATCATCACATTTTCATCCCACTAAATAAAATGTTGCACATTTATTACTATTAAATGATTATTTATTACATGCTTCTTTATCATTTAATAGTAATGAATATGCTACATACTACTTAATAGAATGAAAGTGAGATGGTAGTGTGGTGTATAGCATTACTCGTGAGATATACTTCTTTGAAGAAATTTCTTCAAAATATTATTTAAATTTACAGATTCAAAAAGAGAGATAGACATATAAAACGAGTTTTACGACATTTATATGGACAACAATGAGTGTTATAAGCTTCATTTAATATGTCTATTACTTCAAATCCTCAAATTTTCCAACAACTTAAAATAACCTTAATTCAAGGTCATTTACCAAATAAATGCACCAAAATTTTCGATTGCAGTTCTTTTTATTCCACCCATTAGGTACATGTCTCAACAATTTGACAAAGGTAAAATTCTAGAAGACTTGTATTATGTAGAAAACTGTACAATTGAATGAAGTACACGGAATATATACAAGAAAGCAACTAAGATGCATAGTAACTAAGGTGTACGTGATTACATGTGATGATTGAATTAAAATTAATATCATATGCATATGTAATAGTCCCCCTCAAGTTAGAGTGTGTAGACTGATGACACCCAACTTGCTAAGAAGAAAATGAAACCTGACGCTGATACCATGATAGATGGAAAATTCTAGAAGATTTCTTTTATGTAGAAAACTATACAGATGAATAAAGTATATAGAATATATACAAGAAATCAACTAAGGTGTATAGTAACTAAGGTGCACGTGATTACATGTGATGATTAAATTAAAATTAATATAATATACTGTAATACAAGTATGATAGAGACCATTTCATTTGGAGGACTTCTTTGATTCAAAGTTGTCCTAATATTTTAAGATTTTATTACTACTTCATCCAACCAAACAAAACAAAAAGCTAATTTAAAAAAGAAATCAAATGAATAAATCGTTTTTTTGTAATAATAAGAACGTATAATATCTCATCAGCTAATGTGATTGATTCCGTCATTTTTTTTAATATAAAATAAATATTTTGATCAATCACATTAGTAGAATAGTATACAAAGAGTATGTAAAAATAACGTCTGTATGTAACAAAACTCATGTGCCAATATATAGTTTGATCCAAGATTCTCAATTCATCATGTCATGATGATTTGTTAGAAGATTTTAATTAATTAAGCATGCAAATCAATTACTGTCGAGATTGGAGCCACTACTCTATCATCATCTTCTTAATCAGACGTCCGGACGTGTCGTTTCGGGTGGACGAAAATTTTCAGCAATTTAAATGTGATGCAATATTGGCGGAGCTGACATGTGATAAATCTGATTACATATCTTCTTCGATTCTCTATTCTAATCGATCTAATCTTTATATAAATTTAACACGTGAACTCAACAACATTTAACTATATATATATATATATATATACTCGTATGAAAATTTTGAACATTTCTAATAAATAAATAAATTTTCAAAAATTATGAAATTATATATGTAAGCATTTAGGAATTAAGCTATAGAATTTGTATACAGAATTAAAAAATTCGATTCTTTAAACAAAAATAAAGTTTCTATTAAAAAATAAACAAGAATTGAGCTATTTACGTGTCAGATTTTTTTAAAAAAAAGAAAAAAAAAAAGAAGAGAGAAATTGCAAATCCAACAAAAGTTTCACTTTCATAAATCTGTTTGGACATAAGCAAGCCACGACGGGCCAAATAAGACTATCGCCTGCAATGAGGTCATCAAAACTAATTATAAGCAAGAAATTAAGAACCATTTGGTCAAGATTAGACTCTACTGCAAGAAATAATTATATAAATTTATTTATTTATTTTTATAAGAAAATGATTGATCTCATGTTTCTTCTTCTTTAATCAATTATTTAGTTATTATTTTCTGTTCGCTATCCATACAAGCTGATACAATTAACCAGCTTAAATCATGCCTCTAGCTAGGAAGTTGTGTAAATTAATTATAAAATTGAAAATGAACCAAATCAGTAAAACGAACCTGATTATAAATGTTAGTATGATTATAAATGCTCAAGTTTGACCGACTTCTTTTTAAAATAAGAAATTTATTTTTTAATAATAGATTTCACTTCTTATTTTTTTTCAAATTCAGCGTGCGAAACTATCAACTCTAAAACTGTATATAACATTCTGTACTTGTTTTTTTAATTATAAGGTTTTTTTATTTTTATTTTTATTTTATGTTACCAATTACCATTAGATTCTTCTTCGAATCTTATTACTTTGTACTATGGAAGTCCTACTACTTGACTCTCTTTTATATTTTATTTTTTTAGGATTCACACCATCCTCGGATCTCTCATATTTTTTCTAAACAGATCTTGGCGTGTATTTGAGATTGTGTTCTCACTTAACACTTCAGATATCAATCAAATCTAAAGAAAAAAAATGCATATTTCAACTTATGGTTTTTACAAGGATGCTTCATTTATCCATAAATATATTCAAGAGAAAAGAAAATGCAAAAATACATTTTACAATTTTTATTTTCCAATAATTAATCCTAAAAATTAAAATTCCCTCTAATTATTCTGGCGGCTACCACGAATTTCAGTGAACTGAATTAATCAATACTATAATTATAAATGAAGAGAAGTTCAATAGTTGTTTCCTTAAATAAAAAATAAATAAAATTAAAAAATAAAAGGCTAGATTAAGTACTTATAATATTAGAAGCCGTTGTTGACTGCTGCTTGTTTGACTTTGACACACTCTGTTTATAAAACCTTCCATTCACATTTCTAACTTTGACACTCTCTCTAAACAAAGCCTTTTGAAAAATTTGAGCTTCATGGCTTCTTCCTCGACCGGCACACCTTTTGCAACCGTCGATCATGGCGGTGGCCCGGCGATATCTTCCTTACATCCCGAAATCATCCAGACCCACATCCTGACCCTACTCGACGGTCCGACTCTCGCCTCCGCTTCCTGCGCATCTTCCCAATTGCACAAGCTCTCCAACGAAGACAAGCTCTGGCGTGACATCTGCTCCGCAGAGTGGCCGTCGACTGAACACCCTCGTGTCAGCCGCGCTATCTCCTCGTTCCCAGCCGGGCACCGTTCGTTTTTCTCGGACTCATTTCCGGCCATCGATCACCGCTCACGGCCCAAGAATACCAACCGTTCATCTCTCCCGTCGATGCTGCTCTCCGCCGTCGACATCCACTACAAGGACGAGCTTATTTTTTCTAAAGTCCATGAGACTGTGACAGAGTCCGAGACAGGGTGGTTTCTCTGCTCGCCTTTCCGGGTCGACCTGCTTGACATGAAAGAGTCGGTTCAGACACAGATACGACAAGTCGGAGATGAAAAGGCGTGGCTCGAGAACCTGGGGGAGAACTTGACCTTAAGCTGGATCGTGATTGACCCAAACCAAAATAGGGCGGTGAATATTTCCAGCCGGAGACCCGTTTCGGTTCGGCAGCATTGGTTGACCGGGGAGATACAGCTCCGCTACGCGACGATTATGGCTGGGGATCATAGTTCGCTGACTTCGGAGTTCGTGCAGTGCGCTGTTGTAGTGACGTGCGGGGGGAAGGCGGGAAAGGAGATGGACGTGAGGGACGTGAGCATGCTGCTGGAGGACATGGAAGGGAAGCATGTGAACGGGATGGAGAGTTTGATAGTTCTGAAGGCAGCCATGGAAAGTGGGAAGAGAAAGAAGACGAGAAAAGGGGAAGGGAAAGAGAGGTTCGAAGAGTATTTGGAGATGAAGAAAGAGAGGATTGAGAGAAAGAAGAGGAGAGAAATGGCGATGGACATGGCTTGCCTTGTTACCGGGGTTACAATTTTCGTGACCTTTTGGTCCTTTCTTTTGTTCAGATAGATAGGGAAATAAACCGTCACTTTTACAGTTATTAGTGGGCTCCGAAGAAGTGCTTGAGATGAAGAAAAAGAAAGGGACCAATACACATTGTTTAATTAATTAATGGTATTATATATTTGATGATTTATTAATATCTTTTAACTTTGAGTCATATCTTATATTATATATACTTAATTTCATTTCACTAGTATCATTTTATATTAATATGGCACTGTCTATAAATTATTAGGTTAATTTTTTATTTTTTAAAATAATAATTTTAAATGTCACATCATACTGTAATAAAATGGAAAATTATAGATACACCAACAAAGTGTACCTATCATTTGTACCGCACGATTAAGCTTTTTTAATTAGGATTTGTGTTTGTTTATTTTATTTTTAAGTATCCTGTTTGTTTATTTTCTTGTAATGTTTTTAAATACAAAAATAAATGCTTTAAAATAAGAAAAAAAAAAAAAACTATCCGTACAATTGCTTGGTGGGTTTTCTCGGTGGCCTTAGCATTATCCATATTGAAATCTTCTCATCGTAATGTCGGGATTAGGATGAAAGTTATATAAGCTATGATTCATTATAAGCAATCGAGTTCTGATCAAAGGATTTGAATACACTAGCTATAAGAAGATCATAGCCATCGATAGCTTTACAATATAAGGACGTTGTGTTAATTGTTTGGTACTTAGGAAGAAAGTGGCCGGTGATCCAAAATTCTTACTAGGTAAGGGGACTGCCGGCCGGACTGCTACTGTTACGAAACCAAACACCAAGTGAATAACCGACACTTGACGACGAATATCTCACTTTTTGGTTGGTAAGAAGGACGGCCGGACTCATGCATCAGTGCAGGCTGCTCAATTCCGGCCTTTTGACTTTGAATAAGTTGGCCTTTGATCAGTATAAATATGTTCAATATTTTCACGTTGTGTTTGGTTTCTAATGCTCATTTGACTATGACCTGATCTCCTTTTCTATGTCGAGTCATTTTTCCGGCATTAATATCATATAACAGCTTCCTTTTTTTGGTGGGTTGGTTGGTGGGGTACCCATTGTTTGGGTTTTGGTCACGAAAGTTCCTGTAAATGCATAATTCCGCACAATAGGAACTGCGGAGAGAGTTATATATTCTCGGTATGATGATTCGGAATGAAATTCACTATGTTGGTAATTATACAGTCTTTCATAGTCTCTCGCATAACTCTCAATACAATGGAAAATTTTTTAGAAGATTAAGAGGTTGAACAAGATGGCTTAGTTATAGAGAGAGGAGCCTTGAGGAGTCGTCATGTGTAGAGAAGTTGTAGAGATAGATTTGTAAAGATCTCTTCCTTTTATAGATGTCTATTTCATTTTTGGAGTGCTTGTATCCTACTTGCTTTATGAAATCCTTTTCTTTTAAAAGGCTGATCAAGTTAATTTGTCTTCTTTCTTCTTAGTTTTATCTCTTCTCTTACTATTAGTGTTGGGTTTTCAATGGGTCAGATCCAGTCAACTTTATCCCTAGCACTTCCCTTGTCCAATCTCCCAATGGATCCTGATCAAACTCGACTTGGAATGAATATGCCTGCACATTACTGAAATCCTTTTCTTCTATGCATTTTTTGGCCGAATCTAGACATCTTGATCAGTCTTGCATGTAGAAAATATTTATTTTCAAGCAAGCTTATTTTTTAACGCACCCAACATCCTAAAATAGATCACGCGCGCTATAATGAACAAATATTAGTGTTTTAACTTTTTCATAACTATAACGAGCCTAACGTTAAATGGTGCGTTAACATATTAAGTTTGGAAGGAGAAAAATTACTGTATTAATGATGATATTCTTGTTCCCTATTCTTTTTTTTTTTTGGGAAAGAGGAGATGCAGATACGGCCTTCTGAAACTTGAGCATATTTAGAAATACATGGAAAATACTTCAAGAAGTAAACGAGATGATGTCCTTAACCTAAAGATAATGGTAAAGTTGAGTCGTCCTTGATACATATAATATATCACTTGAAACAGTGAAAGATAATGAGTTTTTATTCTTGTATAAAAAACTCAGAGATTCCCTTCCAAAGTTGTGGATAGAGAGAAAACAAAAGAGTGAGACTGACTGGACCTAATTAGGGAGAGTGTACTGATGAGGGAAGTCGCGTTTTATAGATTTTCCGAGTTAAAAAATGTTCTTGCTTTTGCAAATTTGGAAGTTTGAGATAAAAAGATCTAGCTAAACTTTGATACTTTACCTATAAAAGATCTAGCTAATTTTAAGTTTTGATAAAAGCTTTGATACATATATTTTTCGAGAAAGATAAATACTTTACCTATAAAAGAATTTCATAAAAATAAATTCACAAATTGACGTGTCTTGATGTGATACGTTAAATTGTTAAAGTTAATTTTATTGTAAAATAGATCTAATATATCATATGAAGTCACGTCAGTTTATAAGTTTATTTTTGTGAATTAATCTTTTTTATTATTGTAGCACTTCTATTTGAGAAAATATACTTTTCACCTTCAAACTAATAACCAATTTAAATATCAATCTTAGATAGTAGTTTCACATGTCAACCACATAATATGTGTGATTGGGAATAAAAAACTTAAGGATGAAGGAAAACATTTTTCTAATATTGACTCTTTTCTCTATCTAAGTCTATGTTTTAGCTTGGGTCTTGGATGGACCAAATGATTAGGTTGCTTTTATAGTGAGCATAGTCAAAGATCGAATCATAACATTTGAGAAAAGTTCAGATCTTAGCATTTTAGAATAGAGTATAGAAGAAAAGATCCTATCAAAAAAATCCAAACAACTCTACCAACAATGCAAACGTAAGATCTGTTTAATAAAGAATGATGCTATTATGATGCCCAGCTTTAACCATCGGGCGTGCTCGCTAGTGCAATTAGTTTTTTCTTTCAAACATTTTTTTAACATGTTTTAAACATTAAAAAAATATACACTTGTGGTAATTTTTGTAAACATTTTAAAAATAAAAATAAATACATTAGCGGTCAAATTCAGAGAGAAAATCCCAAAAAGATTTTTTAAAAAAAAAAAAAAAAGGTAGCATTTTCCTTTAATAAATTAGGAACGAACTCCCCCCAAAGGAATCCTAAGATTACAACACCAAGCTGGACAATGATGTCATGATCTCAAAATTCAAAGCCATGTCCCAAAGCTGGTAAAGAGCTCGCGATCTATCATCCATGGATGTATATGTACTCAAACTATTACAAGCAATCTAATGCAGCTAGCATTGATGCCCTGATCAGTACCACACCCAATTGAAATCGTACATCCATGATTGTACATCCTCCCTCATCAATGCATGCAGGGATAAAACTTTCTACAACGAGGTGGGGAGTAACTACATGCAAACGCCTTGCATAATGAAAAGAGATATTTTGGGTATTTGTGGAATTAATACAAATTGAATTCTTAAGTCTTGTCATATTTATCTTTTAAATATGTTAAAAAATAATAATTAATTGATTAAATTAAAGCATTTCCACTTAAAATTCCATTGAAAAGAAATATTATGGTACAGAATGGACCACAAGGAGTGGTAAAACATGGATTAAACAATAATAGTAAAGGGATAAAGATAAATTCGGGTACGTCATGGAAAGTGATCATCAAGATAGCGAGGTGAGGAACCATTAAATGAAGGCCGGTTTATGCATTTAAGAATCATGTCGGACCAATATCATGTGGCCATCCTCTAAACTGATGTGGTGTCTTCTTCTTCTTCCTCTTTTTCTTCTTTTTTTTTTTTTTTTTTTTTGTTCCCAATTCAACAAAAAATTGAATTAACTGAATACTTATGTCTTAAATTTTAAAATTCTATTTATAAATCGGTGTGTATAACACATTTGTACGTTGAAAGAAGAAAACTTCTTGTATTGATGATATTTTTGTATGCTTTTTATTTTTCCGTTTCTTGTAAAAAAGAGATGACACCTTCTGAAATTTGAGCATATTTAGAAATACATAGAAAGTACTTCAAGAAGCAAAAAAGATGATGCCCTTTAACATAAAGATGAATGGTAAAGATGAGAACTGACGCATATCAATTGAAACAATGAAGAATAATGAATTATAATGAGTTTTATTCTTGCATAAAAAACTCAGAGATTCCATTTCAAAGTTGTGGTAACAGAGAAAACAAAAGAGTGACCGAGAGAGACTGAGGCTCTGTTTGGTTCCTGAACTGCACTCAGTGCAATTCATCTTTAAATTGGCATCTAAATACACGGTTTATACCATTTGAATCTAGTTTATTATTTTTGCATTCTGGCGCAGTGTAGTTTGTACAAAAAGTTTTTGTCTTTTGCGCTGTCAGTGAGAATGAATGTAGGTGAACAACTGATTTCAATGGTGGGACCCATTCATTTTTACAACTTTCAATAAATATATCTAAGCTCATCTTAATATCCAAACACCTAAACTCATCTCAAGTGGACCCCACAAAACTCATTCAACCATTTCAACTCACAACTATTTATAAAAAAATTCAACTTAACTCAACATCCAAACGTAGCCTGACTGTACCTAAGGGAGCTGAGTGCACTAATGAGGGAAGTCGCTGTTTATAGATTTTTTGAGTTAAAAAATGTTGTTGCTTTTGCAAACTTGGACCAAAGTTTTGAGATAAATAATATCTATCTAAACTAATAGGTTTTAAGTTTTGAAAAAAACTTTGATAGATATAGTTTTTGAGAAAAATAAATACTTTACTCGTAAAGGAATTTTATAAAAATAAACTCATAAACTGATTTGACTTGATGTAATATGTAAGATTCATGGAAAGTTACTTTAGTTATAAAATAGATCTAACATATCATATGAAATCATGTCAGTTTTAAGTTTATTTTTATGAAATCTCTTTATAATTGTAGCACTTTTCTTTGCGAAAATATAATTTTCACCCTCAAACTCATAACCGAGTTATACTTTGTACCCTAAACTATCAACCTTAGATAGTTACATGTCAAGCACATAATATGTGTGATTGGAAATAAAAAACTTAAGAATGAAGAAAAACATTGTTCTAAATTGACTCTTTTCTCAATCTAAGTCTATGTTTTTGCTTGGGTCTTGGACAGACCAATGACTAGGTTGCTTTTAACGTGAGCAAAGTTCAAATCATAATAGAGAACAGAAGAAAAGACCCGATGAGAAAAGATGGAAACAACTCTAGCTACCAACAACGTGAATGCAAGATCTATTTAATAAATTAAGAACGAACTCCTGCCAAAGGAATCCTAAGATTACAACACCAAGCTGGACAATGATGTTGTTAATGATGTGTTTTGCATACCGGTAATAGGGCCCGATACTCCTGCAACACAAGAAATGTAGGGGCTCAGTAGGTGGTGAGACACTTTTGATGCCTAAGTCAATTTTATGATCCTTAGAGGAAATTTTGGTATGTAAGAATACGTGAGTATCGGTTTTTGACCTGGGATTGAGCTTTTATACTGCCTACTGAAGTGGGAGCCATTTCCTGTGTCCGGGGTACCCGTCTTCCATACACGGTACCACGCTGTCACGTTCAATGCAATGTGGTTNGTCGTGAGTTCCCCATCCATGTCATTTGGGGCTTATCCAGGAGGACAAGGAGATTTCTCTGGTTTTGTTCGATTGGGTGCAAGCTTGCCTGAAGGCTATCTACACCTGGGTTGTGAAGCATCAGGAGGAAGTTTGGACGAACGCCTTACTGACCAAAGCCAACATCGACTGGCTTATGGTGACTCCAAATCGATCTTGTTTCAAGGGTCAGCTCAACCTGAGGGAGCCGTCAACTTCTTAGGATCGGAAAAGGCCTCCCAATCCTCTAGTGGAAGAGAAAGGGAAGAGACCTCGTACTAAGAATAAGGTGGTGTTAAGGATCCTACTCAGACTTAAATAGTTGCTACGACTACAGTAACAAACTCAATATTAGTTCCAACTTCTTAGTTCAAAAAATGTAGGAACAAAAGATAATTAAATAAAGTCTGTAGCTGTAACACATATCTTTTGTACATATTCTTTGTTGTACTTATCATCTTATCATGTAAACACTTTATATTCTAATAAATGCAAACATAGTAATTATTTTGCCAATTCATACTTTTTTACTTGGTATCAGAGCAAGTTAACGTATGACTGATGATGGACTCTTGCGACCTAACCACGATGATGGTACTGGAAATATCGATTCACATATGAGGGGGCGTATTGAGAAGTCTCACATGGCTTAGGAACAAACTCATTCCGAGTTTTAGAAGGAGTTACCTCACTCCTCCTATTAAGTATTTTATGGGGAGAAATGAGTATTTCTATATGAAGAATTACATAGGCTTAACTCATCTCATAAAATTGATTTTATAAGAGAGGATTGCTCATTCTTTATAAACATGCCCAAGACCTTATCCACAGACAATGTGAGACTATTCCTCAACACTCTCATTCATGTGCAGGCCAGTATTTTTCTTAGTCCTTGTCAAGGGATAAATAGTGTGGACCCTCATTCGTCCTGTGACAAGCTCTGATACCATGAAGAATTTCATGGGCCTAACTCATCTCATAAAACTAATTCTACAAGAGATGATTGATCATTCTTTATAAACATACCTAAGATCTTATCTACAGACAATGTGAAATTATTCTTCAACACAACAAACTCATCCTAGGTTTTATAAAGAGTTACCTCACTCCTTCTATTAGGCCTTTTATAGGGAGAAATGGGTATTTCTATATGGTATCAAAGTAGGTTAACCTATGACTGATGATGGACTCCTACGACCTACTCATGATAATGGTACCAGAAATACCAGCCCACAAGTGAGGGGGAGTATTGAGAAGTCTCACATGACTTAGAAATAAACTCATCTTGGACACAACAAACACAACAAAGTCCCACAATGTGACTATAATTCAGTTGTTGCAATAGCCATAGAGCGATATTCTGCCTCTGTGCTTGACTTAAATACCATAGGTTGTTTCTTAACTTGCCAAGAAATCAGATTTTGATCAAGGAAAACACTGTAGCCACTGGTAGACCTGTAGTAAACTGTATCTCCTGCCCAATCTAAATCACAAAAGGCTCCTAATTGAAGTGGTCTTTGTGTAAGGTAGATTCTAAAATCTGTTGTACCCTTCAAATATCTCAATACATGTTTAGCTACAGTGAAATGCGCAATGGTAGAACAATGTAGAAATTGACATAGTTGATTAACAGAGTAAGATATATCATGTCTTGTCAACGTAAAATACTGCAAAGCCCCAACTATATGTCTAAATTGTGTTGGATTAGATAGTGGATTCTCATCAAACTTGGTGATTTTCTTATCTAATATACAAGGTGCAGCATAGGATTTAGCCCCCACCATATTTACTCTCTCCAGCAAATTTTCAATATATTTGTCTTGATTAAGATGAATCCCCTTATTATCTCGATGAACATGGATGCCAAGAAAGTAGAATAAGTCACCAAGATCTTTCAATTTGAACTCAGTTTGTAGACTATTAATTAACTCAATAATCCTCGTTAAATGAGTTCCCGTGACAATAATATCATCTATATAAATTAGAATGAAAATATGAACATCAAACTGATGAAGCATAAACAATGAGGTGTCAACCAAGAAACCTATAAATCCAAAGTTAAGAAGGGAAGAGTTGGAGCTAACCTAAGGAACCAAGTACAAGGAGCCTATTTAAGCCCATAGAGAGCCTTGGTGAGTTTACACACATGATTAGGCAGCTTTTTGTCAATGAACCCAGTAGATTGTTCCATAAATACTTCTTCATTTAGGTATCCATGCAAGAAAGTATTGGATACATCAAGTTGCTTAATTGGCCAACAATTGGTGACAGTAAGGGATAATAAAAGTTGAATTATAGAAGGCTTAATAACATGGCTAAAGGTGTCTGTGTAGTCAATTCCATCTCCCTGCCCAAACCCTTTAGCTACTACTCTAGCCTTATACCTTTCAATGGTGCCATCAGGCTTTTGTTTCAGCTTAACTACTAGCATGTGGTGTTTGATGCAAGTTGATCCTGTGTTGGGAACCTTAGCTCATCAAACACCATATGCCTTGAGACATACACTCTGTGTGAGGCTAAATCGAGACATTTGTAACCCTTTTGATTTGAACAGTAACTCAAAAACACATTGTTTGCTTTAAGACTCTAGTTTGTGCTTGTTATATGGTCTTAGTAGTGGGCAGCAAGCACAACCAAAGATCTTGAGAGTGGTGTAGTCTGGTTTTTGATGAAATAGCTTAGTGAAGGGTAATGAAAATTTAAGTGTGGCTATTGGCAACCTATTTATCAAATAGACAGCAGTGTAAATAGCTTCAACCCAATAGGTCATAGTTAGATGAGATAGCCCCAAAAGACCTACTCTAGTCTCAATAACATGTCTATGTTTTCTTTCAGATATTCCATTCTTTTTGGATGTATATGGGCAGGTTAGTCTATGGTAAATTTCATGATTAGCAAGGTACTTAGTAAACTGAGTTGATGTATACTCTCATCCACCATATATTTGGAGTTGTTTAATTTTGGTTGAAAAAATATTTTCAGTCACACACTTAAATTTGACAAATGTCTCAAACACCTCAGATTTGTGTTTTAATGGAAATGACCAAGAGTAACGAGAGTAGTCATCAATAAAAAGTACATAATACTTGTAACCATTTATTGATAAAATAGGTGATATCCATATATCACTATAAACAAGCTTTAAATGACACGATGAGACTCGAGTAAACTCAGAAAAAGGGAGTTGTTTACTTTTTACAATTTGACATGAATTACACAAAGACTTATTTAGACTTGAGCTGGACAGAGGTAGCTGTTTATTCTTAACAAGATGTTGCAAAACTTGAGAGTTTGGATGCCCCAATTTGTTATGCCAAACTACTACAGAAGTCCTTATTCCCAATAATGCCATGCGTGCTTTGGTTTTACTTTTGGCCAAAGGGTTCAGCTGCACATGATACAAACCATCTCTACTGGCCCCCTGTAGGAAGATCTTCCCGGTGAGGTTGTCCTTCACAACAAAATGAGTATCGGTTAGTTTAAAATAACAATTATTATCCCGACAGAATTTATTGATGGAGAGGAGGTTAGCTGATGCATCAGGACAATGTAAAATATTATTAAGATGACAAAAGGAATTTTTAGAATAAAAGATAGAAGAACCCATGTGAGTAATGTAAGTCCATTACCGTTACCTACTGCAACTGTATCATTTCCTTGGTATGGTTGTTGCAAGGTCAGCTTATTCAAGTCTGCAACAATATGGTTGTTAGCTCCATTATCCACAAGCCATTCTTCTTAGTCTTCATGTATATAATTTGATTAGGCAGCCATAACAGCAAGTTCTCTTGGTGGATGACGACTTTTGAATGCATAGTCCATGTAGTGGAAGCAATCAAGGGCCTGATGATTGTTTCTACCACATATTTGGCAAGGGACACGGTTAGTGATAGTAGTGTTTTGTCTAGGATTTTGCTTACTTTGGACTACAGGATGATAATTCTTCTTTGAGTCTAATCCTTTGTTTGAAGGAGAAAACTTGTGTTGGCTGCACTGTGAGGTGCTTCCATACTTCTGCCTATTTGTTGGCTTCTGTGAGTAGAGAGTAAAGGAGCCATTTTCATATGAGTTGTTCTGATTATCCAGCATATGTTCAAGTCTGAGCAATTTCAACTGAAATTCCTTCAAGGTCATAGAGGTTTCCTTTGTAGCAAATAAAAAAGAGGTCACAAAGGTATTGTATTGAGAGCTGAAGCCTCCTACAATGTACGAGATAAAGTCTTCATCTTCTACTGGCTTGCCAACGATAGCCAGCTGATCAGCAAGGGACTTTGCAGCATTCACAAACTTGGCATAAGTTCTATTCCCTTAGCGAAGATTTTTCAATTGGTGACGCAAATGATTAATGCAAGATAGACATAGAGAGGCATATCAATTTGCCAATACAGACCACACCTTTCGTGAGCTATTTAGTCCATAAACAGTAGAGATTACTTTATCAGCCAGTGTGGAAATAAACTAACTCAAAATATACTGATCATTCTTTTCCCAAATGGTGAAAGCAGGATTGATAGTTGGTGGGATTGGATCATACTCCTTTGTATCTAGCACAGATTGATATTTAGGTGGGCATGGCTCCGAGCCATCAACAATGCCCAACAGGCCATTGGATCGCAGGATGGGTAGAAACTGGCATACCCATATCATGTAGTTTGTATCATCTAGCTTGATAGGTGTAGGATGTGTGATGTTAAGAAGAGAAAGGCTAGCAGGAGAGATTAGTGAAGGTTGCTGGAAGATGCCATGGATAGAAAAAGGGTGTGAACTTGGAGGCTCTGGTAAACACTCATTTCTTCCCATAAAAAGCCTAACAGAAGGAGTGAAGTAACTCATTTTAAAGCCCAAGATGAGTTTGTTCCTAAGCCATGTAGGACTTTTCAATAGGTGGCTCGTGAGTCATCAGGGTCCAGCAGTAGCAACTCCAAATCTGCGGGAACACCCCCTGCGCAATGGGCTTGGCTAGTCTTTGTAGGCCCAGTCTTTGTCGGAAGTCGTGGAACTGACTCAGGGTCAACAACCTACCTTGGGTCGCTCAAATGTTGCCTTGTCCAACCAACCCTCTATCTCATCCCGACCAGTGCCCCCATCTTTTACCTTTCCGGGTGATTAAGAGCCAGCTAAGATTCCTAGCAGCGAAGAAGAAGAGCTCGAGATGGTCTTCTTCTTGACTTTCCTCGCACCTACTTTAAGGGGGTCTTGCAATTCAATCTTGCCATTTAAGGATGTCTTAAAGATGCCCACCTCCCCAAATACAATTGTTTGGGTACAACTCGTTGCCCCCGAGGTGACCCTTGACAGCAAGGTGCCAAGGTTCTCGGGCGACGATGGGGTGTCCATTCCTCACACTCTGATCTCCCCATAGGGTTGTCCCCAAGTCATCCCTTGGTTGTAAACCTTAGCAAGGGCAGGGTTTCCATACCTTCCTCTCCCTTCAACACATCATTTGAGCCTAAGCTTGTTTCTTTAGCAGTCTTAGAAAAACGTGTCGTGGCGACCCACCCCGTAGGCAATATGGGCATTCCTAGTGAATAACAGGGCAGGATTATTTTCGCGCAACTTAAGTCGAGCAGGTGGCGAATATATAAGTTAGTGACGCCCAAACAAGAGCCTGTGGCTCATGGGGGTTCCTCGGGGATTGGTGCGTAAGGGCTGCTCGGATTAGAGCTTGTGGTTGATGTACATACCCTAAGGACATCCAAGCAGATGCTAGTAGTTGGCACCAGACGGGTGTGGTAGTGCTTGTCTTTCCAGCCTTTTGGGGAATTGGGGGCAGGTCTCCACTCTCTTATTCTGCTAGAATTTTTGTTCTTTGCTTTAATCTCGCATTTTCTTGGTTCGATTAGGGCCTACAAGGTATCCTCCGCATTAACAAAATCGTTGTCTCTGTCCATGAATTCCCTTAGGGTTGATGGAGTCTTCCGCGCCAATCTAGGCCACACACCCCCCAAAAGGGCGGCTAACGTTATTTTCTCGTTCTGGTCATCAATGGTTAATCTCTCTTTGTTAAAGCGGGTCAAGTATGCCTTTAAAATCTCATCTTCCTTCTGTTTGATGGTCAGAAGATACATTGATGGTCGTCATTGCCTTCTACTGACCATAAACTGTATTAGGAATTGCTTCGCTAATTTGTCAAAGCTATCAATTGACCTGGGTCGTAGTGCTCCAAACCAACCTCATGACATGCCCTTCAATGTCAAAGGGAAGGCGCAACAAGCTATTTCTCCAGGGAAATTATGGAGGATCATGTGTGCTTTAAAGTTCTCCAAGTGGTCCACTAGGTCTTGGGATTTATCATACATCTCTATTTGCAGTACTTTGAATTTCGAGGGAAGTGAGACAGATGTTACCTCTGCGCTATAGGGCAGGTCAGTGCGGTTAAGTAGCTGCTTGACAAAGGATGATCCTCCCACCTTCTTGGCCATCTCTTCATACTTATCAACGAGGCTACGAAACTCGTCGTGTAATCTCTTTTCTCCAATTCCTCTACATTCTTTCCTTTGGCACTTTGCACCACCTCTTCTGGCTAGTTGCTCTGGCTTGGCGTCGTGGCCTTGCTGAGTTCAGTTTTGTTGCGCTTCAGGTCTTCATTCTCCCTTGTGAGGTCTTCCATCACATCTGTTGCTTTCTTCAACTTTTCTTCCATCCTTGCTAGTCATGCTTCCATGTTTGCAGAACTTGTTTCCTGGTCTATGGTTGCTTGAGAACACATGGTTGTTGGCATGTGGAAATAATGTTGGTGTTTAGAGATCCAGAGATTTCACAGATCCTGCAGACGACGCTACTGTTGGAGATGTGTTCCACCCACTGTTGACCAAGACGTTTACTCTGCAACAATAACAAGGGGCGGCCCGGTGTGCCCGATGCACTTTTGATGCCTAAGTTAATGACTAGAAAGCTGGATTTGATGTGAAGGTATTAGATGAGAGAGTTACCTGAAATTACCTTCTCCTGTCCAATATATAGGTGTGAACATTAGCGATAAGTACGGGATATCAATCCAATCTCTTGGTTTCCCTAATCGGTTCAAGTGATTGACATTGATACCATTAGAGAATTATTCCACAATATGATAAGCTTACTGTTGTTTCCTTGAATCAGTTCTTCTATCTTATCAAGTAAGTGGTTATCGAGTCAGTCCATATTGCAAACAACCCTGCATCATCTTAGCCTGATACTCTTTAGGCTTCCTCTTTGGGCTTGGGCTCATTGGGATGATAAATGTCCCTCCACTTGAAACGAATTTTCTGGAGCTAGCTGATCATGGTTCTTCTACTTAAGTTAATCAAATGGAGGGCTATGAGTAGATTTTGGTGGTTCAATAATTGTTGTTAAAGCCGCTTAATTAGCAATCTCTTTAAAAGAAGAGTATGGAAGATAAAGTTTCAGTCATGAGCGCTCAGAAAGTCAAGCTGCTATAGTCGGATTGTGAAAGCAGCAAGTCTTATGTCATATAGTGAGATTTTTGTTTTGCAGTTTTGTGGTTTGTATGTTTTGGTTACCTTTAACGTTTCAAACAAATTGTGGATGATGAAGTACTAGACAAGGTTGATATAGCTGCTAGATGAATATACATACATATATAAGTGAAGGGATAAAGAGAAATTCGGGTACGTCATGGAAAGTGATCAAGATAGCGAGGTGAGGAAACATTAAATGGGTTGGGTTTATGCATTTAAGAATGTAGACCCAGTATCATGTGGGCTATAAACAGATGTGGTGTTTTTTTTTTTTTTTTTTTCAATTCAACAATAAATTGAATTAATTGAATACTTATGTCATAAATTTCCTAAAAATTATTTTTATAACTTGGCGTGGATAACACATTTGGACATGTTTGAAAAGTAAGAAGAGAGATGAGAATTTCGTAAATAGTAACAAAATGATTTGAGTTAAGGTTTTTTTTAGGTTTTAAGAAATGAGAAAAAAAATTAAATAAAAATATTATAAAATTAAAATATTGTTAGAGTATAATTTTTATTTTGATATTTGAAAAAGTAGTATTGTTTTGTGTGTTTTGTTTGTAAATTTGAAAAAGTTATAATGATTAGATAATGATTCAATGAAAAAGTTGAATATTTAAAATTGATAAATGTTTATATTTTTAATGATGTTTGGGAATAAAATCATTAGAGGTTTTAATATGAGATGGGATCACTCACTTTCCAAACAAACCCACTAATGTGTTTATAAGATATAATTTTATTTCATATAAAATTTTAAAATTTGAATCTTATAAATTAAATATTATCATTTAAATGATGTGGATGATGTGCTCCTCACAACGACTTAACAATAAAATAACTACTCTTTTCATAAAGGATATTCGACATATTTTTTTAAAGAAATGTTACAAGAAAGTCTTACACTAGAGATGTTCATCTAGGTTCCGACCCGGAAACTCGGGTATACCTTTATCTAATTAATATGTAATTTATTATTTTTATTATTCTATTTAAACAAATATATTTAAACATGTTTAATAATAAATAACATGTTTTAAGTAGTGAAAGCCTTCCATATAATATTTTATTTTTTAACAAAAAGTTGGATTATGGTAACTCGATCTCCGAAGTCCTAACATTCTTTACGAAAAGGATCAAATAATTATTAAATTGTGAACTCATTGATATTTTTTTCAGTCGATGGGACTTGGGCATGGAGATATTTTTGGTGAGTTTTTTTTGTGAATTTGTTTTTAGCAAATATCATAAATTATTCTTTTTGTCTTTTTGTGTCATATAGAGGTCTTAGCCATCCCTCCCTGTAAGTAATAGTAGTACTCTACAAATTTTACAATTGTAGAATATAGAACAATGTCGTTCTAAGCATAGAATTTGTTATTTTTAGACACATCAATTAATATATAATATTTTAAATAAACATTTATTAACACGATTGGCTTTAAAAAGTATTTAAAACATGCCACGGTAATTATTGTAATTGGAAATAATGAAATGTAGGTCGAATAATAATGTTTTCTAGATATATTTTAAAAGAGTAATGTTAGCTACATTTTTCAAATAGATAAGTTTGAAGTGCATGCCCTTTGTAAAAAGTAGCTTTCAGCAATAAAGAATAGAATTTTTTACACTTTTTTATGGTGTGATCCACTTTTTTATAAATAGATTATATGAAACTTGTTTATTTAAAACTTATACAAATCATTATTCATATTAAAAATAGAGGACATATACAAGTTATATCATATAATTTCCCCTATCAACAATTAAAATAACACTTACACGTAGATACTAAATTCAATGATTAAAAACTTGCAGCTCTCCTCCTTCTCCTTCTCCTTCTCCTATTTTTCCATCTACCTACTTTGTCTACAAAGTTATTTCCATTTTCTTAGTTGTTTTGTTTCCTCCAATGCCGAAAAAGGCAAGATATGTAATTTTTCAACAACATTTGAGAGACACACGTGGTATAAGAAGGCTCCCAGGTTGTTAATCGTTTCGGAGAGAAGTGGCGGTTTCATGATAATTGCCATGCATGGGCCTCACGTGCCACCAACAACCGCACGTGGGAGCTTTTCTCACCACACACGTCGGACCAAAGGATTCGCCACCATTAGATTCTTCAAATTTGGCTGTTGTGGCTACAAGAAGATAGGTGTATGGGCCCTAGGCGTTGTCATAGATTTCAAAGTATACCGAAGTTGGACCAAACTGTAATCCGTCCATTTTTACTGCTTTCCTTATTGTTTTTCTTCCTAATTTTCTCAAATTTTGCAAGGATACTCTTATCTCTAAAGTGTTTAGTAAAATATTCGAACAATTGAAGCTCGACAATCATCACGTCCTCTTTGGTCCCTTGGCGATTTTTCTTCCCCACAACTAACAAGCACCACTTTTTTTACTTTTGCCCTTGGCGCGAGAATCACATGTATTCATTTGGGAAAGCGTGGAGTTTTGCAACGAGGTATTAAGAGATGGCATTCGAATTTTTTATTTAACTTTTTATTATAAGTGCTATCCCATTTGGTCACAAGATCATGAGGACGAGGCTATGGACTTCCCAATAGCCACTTCAACACAAAATGTAGTCACTACAATCACCATGGCCTACAGTCATGGAACAACAATATCACTCTTGGATTGTATAAAGAACCATCATTTTGTGCAGCTCCCTCTTAATAAGGAAGGGTAAGAAACATTTATTTGTTTTTGTAAGTGCCCATTTCTTTTTTCTTTTTATATAGTGTTGCACTAGTTAAGCAATGGTGTTTGGTGGGGTCCCCCTACCCCGTACTCCTTACTCATGTGTTTTTGTATTCCTTAATTATAATATATCAAGCTTGCTTAGAAGAGGGGGGGGGGGGGAGAAGGATACTAAATTCAATGGTCCTAACCCTTTACATCCCTCTTTAACTTTGAAGAAATTGTGGTCTCTAAAAATTAAAGATCACCTTAAACTCTTCCTTTGGAAAGTGTTGAATAACATTTTGCCTACTAGATCCCAGCCAAAAATCTACATCTCTCTAAATGAGGATCAAGTGCTTTGTCCCATTTGCCAAGTGGAAGGGACAACCTCTCATTTATTCTTGAAATGTCCTTACTCCTGGATCTTATGGAGGCAATCACCAATCACCATAGCCGCTAGATATCTCTTCTGTAGGAGGTCCAAACATTACTAGCCTTGATTTTGTTAATCATTGACCTTGCAACCAACTTGAATATTTTGGCACAAGACATATACAAATTCCAACAGTTTGCTATTATAGTCATCGATAACCTTTGGTTCTACATAAACCAAATCATCCATGAGTCCCACAATATAGCCATTGATCCATTTATCTCCAAAGTCCTCAAAGCATATAGAGATCATTGTAATACATGGGATTGGAAAACTCTGAACAACAGCCCCAGCTGGTCTCCCCCTCCTTCAAAGCACTACTCATTAACATTCTATATAGCAATGAGACCTATTGCCCAGTACCTCAGCTACAATCTGTAAAGCACATAATGGATTAATTGAATTGTAGTAACAGAGTACTCAGATAGTTGCAACCCGAACCAAGGTGAAAAGCCATGGCAGCATTTATATGAGTAAATGAAGCATGTTCAAAACACTACTAGAAGATCATCTTAAAAGGGGATTCTCAGGTAGTCATTATAGTTTTAATGCAATCTTAACAAGCCTTAAGAGTGTATAATAAAAGGTAGGGGTGTTCATTCGGGCCAGATTTTTTCCCAGCCCGGTACGGAACCCGGGAAACCGGATTCCGGTTCCGGGTTCCGGCCCGGAACAAATCCGGGCCGGAACCCTGGTTGATCCGGTTCGGATATTGGGTTGTAAATCCAGAACCCGGGTTTACAACCCGGAACCTGGTTTTTTTTTTCTATTTTTTTTTAAATAACAAGATGTTCAGTACATTCTTTTTCTCAAAAATCTAGATTAAGAAAGATGCACTTGTCATTTAGATGAAGGCTTTGTTCCAAAAAAAAAAAAAAAAAAAAAAAGAAAAACTTGAGCCACATTTTTGTTTTAAAAAATAGTATATAGACCACATTTTTGTTATTATTACACTTAAATAATTTTGAAAGTGTAAATAATAACATCAGTTACATCATATTTATCAAGCTCGTGAACACAGACTAAAAAAGAAAGAAAGAGAAGAAGAAGAAAAAAAGAAAAAAACCGGATTCCAGATTGTAAACCCGGGTTCCGGATTTACAACCAGGATTCATCCGGGTTTTGGTCCGAATTTGACCTAGGCTAACCCGGTCCGGGTTTCGGCCCGGGTTTGAAACCCGGGTTCCAGTCCAGGTGTACCCAGATTCCCGGGTTGAAACCTGGGTGAACACCCATAATAAAAGGAACAATAAGAGATACAAAATTATTACTTCAAAGCTTTAAGAGCTGGCAGACATTAAAAATACATCATTCTCAAAATCGATATACCCATTCTATTATGCAATGCACTGCCTCCAACAACATGTATGGAAGCATACCCTTAATCAAAATCTCACAATGTTAATTGGAATTGCATAATGGAAATGATCCACCTATTTAGTTCAACTTATATATTTTAGTCTATATGTACTAAGGGTTTGCTTGGGATTTCGTCATGAATCTTAAAAAGTATTTAAATAGTTTAAAATCTCTTTAACAAAAAAAATTAGGTTGTTTGAGTGTTACATATTAAAACACTTTTAAATTTTAAATAAGTTGAAAAGTATGTTTGAAAAAAAAAACATCATTTTGGTGTTTTTCCTTAAACGTACTTTTTCAGATATAGTTTAAATTTTAAAAAGACTGTCATTGTGCAAAATACCTATATAATTTTCAAATAATTATAATTTTCAAACTTTTATTGATATGTTCATAATCTTTAAAAAATCAAATAATCATAATTCTATATCAGAAAACATTTTTTTAATTTTATTTTTTTAAACAAACGTAATATATTTAAAAATACTTTAAATATATAATTACTGAACAGTAAATAAATTTTCAATAATAAAACTTATTAATTAAATTATAAATTATAAATCCTAAAACTATAATCTATATTTCCCATGTCAATTTCAAAGATGCTACTAAAAATTCAATGAAAACCTTGTCAGAATCAGTATCCGGTCAAGCACTGACCCCACTTTCTCCTTTCAGTCCTACGTGGCACGATATCATTGAACTACGGCCCATCCAATCATGCAATGTATCCGCCACGTGCAAAAATCTCTATCACATGCATTTGAGTCTTTGACAGATCGTAATTAATCCAGGCTAAGATAAAACTCCCTCACCCAAATACAGCTAGCTCTGACTCAGTCACCTCATCCACAAAAATGGCCACAAGCTTTGCCACCTCAATCGGCCGTCTGTATAAGCCTGGGAACCTCCTCATTAGCATCACCTTCTCCGACCTCCACGGCCAAGAGAACATGCCTCGCTTCAGGTACTGCTGCTAAAAAACAACATCAGCTCATATATATATATATATATATATATATAAGATATTATTTCTGCAACAGGAACAGGAATCATTAATGTACGTTCGTACTACTGTTGTTGTCGGTTTCAGCTTTTGTGAAGTCTCCTGTGACTGTTAGGAATCATCTGAGGCAGGTGTCGGCCGGGTGGTTCGGGAGGAAGGTTTACGTGGTAAGTAAAGTAGTAATAATGGAGGGGTAACTGATTATATATGGGTGCATGCAAATGCCTTTTTTTTGTTTTGTTTTTTACCCTTTTTTTTGTTTCATGAAGTTTTCAGAGGGATTGGCTGAGGACTGATTTCAATGTGATAGGATTTGGGTTAATAGGGTGGTTAGCGCCATCGAGCATTCCTGCAATAGATGGGAAGAGTTTGACAGCTAGGGCTTAGTTTCTTGGAGAGCACTGGGGCTGAGCTCGCTCAACATGACTCCCCCACCCCTCCTCCTCTCACTTCTCACTTAGAGGTAAGTTTGCGTATTTCTTTTAAAGAAAAAATTAGATTTTATTATTTTTTAAATGAGTTTCTATTTAATTTGACATACATAATAAACACTCGTGACTCGTGAGTGAGGGATGATATATTATTTCTTCTCAGAAGTACACAAGAAAATTTTAATGACTTATGCAATTGTGAGAAGCACGTGTTTTAATGAAGAGCAATTATATCCACACAATACATTTCATAATATATATTTTAAAATGAGGATATTTTTGTAAAGAGATGTTATTTTTATCAAGTATTTTACTAAATTATCCTTCATTTTAAAATATGATTGTGTAATGTGTTTATCACATGCTTAAAAGACGCTTGTGTTAAAAAAAAGAAAAAAAAACACTTATTCATTTTATAAATGAGTGGGAGAAAAATTCATTATTTAATATCAGCTTATTAAGGCCCAACTCAAGCATGTTGTATTCGGAAGGCCAGTGCTGGCCTGTCTTGAATCCAGTAGAACAATAAAAGTTATCGGCTAAGGACAGAAGCTAATTTAAAGCCCAATATGAAATGAAATAAATAAATAGGGAAGAAAAACAACAAAACAGGTCCCACCGAGACTCGAACTCGGGTTACTGGATTCAGAGTCCAATGTCCTGACCACTAGACCATGGGACCATAACAGTGTGTTGAATGTTGAACTAGGATTAGACCAAAAACTAGGCTCATTTAGACACACTATGAGATTTGAGGCTCCACTTAGGTACAAAACCGTTTCAATTAATCTCATCTCAACTTAATAATTTTATCAAATTTTTATATAAACTATAATAAATAAATCAACTTTTTCAAATTACAAAACAATAATAATATTAAAAAATAATATTTTAATAATATTTTATTCAACTTTTATCTTTTATCTAAAACCATTTTATCTCATCTCACTATCCAAATAGGAATTCTTCTAAAGTTTTCATAATTTCTTTCCCAAATATCACTTACACACAAAATACTTTTTAATTTTTTCATCTAATCATTATACAAATACAAAAATCATTACAACTTTTACAAACTTTAAAATAAAACACAAAAATTAATACAATTTTAAAAAACTTCAAAACAAAAATAATATTCAAATAATTTTTTTAACTTTATAAGATTTATATTTAATTTTTTCTTTCTAATTTTCCAAAATCTAATAAATACTCTTTTTAAGTGTCCAAACAACTGAGCATATGAGAAGGCAACAACTCCACCTCACAACATGAAGTTCAGCAAATATGCCATAACCGTGAGTGGATAAGTGATTGAAATATCAGTGTTTATCGAGTAATTAAGACCTCATTTATTTTCACAATTTTTTTTTTTATTTAATCTGTGAAAATAAACAAGACCTAATACTATCTAAGAAACTCGCACTGACACTTCACTTTAAAATTTTCAAATTCTGGTCAGAAAATCTCGCTAATCTTTTTCTATAAACTCGTAGATAGGTAAGAGTTAATTTATAAATCGGCCCATTCTTGAGAAAAACACTCATAATTCCTCTATGACTATTTATTTAAATTTTTGCTACAAATTACTTTTATTTTTAAGAAAAACATGAAATGTCATTATAATTTCTTTCTTTCTTTTTTATCTTTTGGACATCGGGTGATGAGAAGGCTGGGGTTGGTTATGTTGCACTTGGGATTGTCCATCGTGCCTACTTTTTTTCAAGAGACGTGGCACTTGGGACTGTCCATCGTGCCTACTTTTTTCCAAGAGAAATGTCCAAAAGATAAAACCGTCTCGAGAACTTTGGAAAAACCGTTGGATTTTTTAGGGAGAAATCACTAATGTTTGTGACTATGGCTTCTTTGGGTGTTGGGACTCACCTCAGTGGATTTCAATTCTGAGTGGATTAATTGAAATGGGCTTCAATGATTTTTATCGTGGGTTCATGGAGACTATATTTGAGTGAAAAAATGAAGGGGGTTCGAGCAAGTCTGAGTGAAGAAGACAGGAGTTGGCTTCGTGGACCCGTGGAGAAGCCAAATGGAGCTTTGATGGTGGCTTTGTGGGTTCATGGAGACAGCTGAGGGTGGAGAAAACGAAGGGAAGGGGAGGGGTTGGCTTCATAGAGAAGCTTAATCGTGTGTGCTTTTTTAGTTATCAAATGAAACGGGGCATTTCATCTCTACATAGGAGACGGTTTCGCAGGACGGTTATCTATAGTATTTCTCTTTTTCCAAAGCTTTGCAATTTATTATCATTCTCATACACCATACAACACTTATTTTTATGTTTTCAAAACTTTTTAATTTTTTTTATTTTTTCTAAACTAATTGAAATTTTTTACTCATATCCTATATACCATATATTTGGAAAGCAAATAAAATTAAATAATTACGTATGATATGTGATGTGAAGATAATAAATAAAATTTTTCTTTAAACAAATTGGCTTCAAGAGAAGGACGGAGGATTTGTTTTGAACCAGGCTCTCTCAATCTCTTTTATTTGTTTATTTATGACTTCCAACTCCCTTTTCTCCTCTCCATGTTTCTAATTATGAACAACTGTACTTCTTTAGTGTAGCATAATAGTTGTACCTAAAAGTTTGTGTCTAGCTGGAAAATAAATAAAAGAACAAAAATACAACGTCAGTGTACGATGTTTTTTCATTCCCGCTCAATGCTGTTTTGAATTCTGCAAAACATAGAAAATTATAACACGCTAGCAGACCACAAACTACGTAAATAGAAAATTAATTCCAAGCAAAAAGCTCATACCATATAATTTAAGAGAAATGTTTTAATCATAAATAAATTTTATAAAAATAAATTCATAAATGGATAAAATGAGATTGAGGTGGTACATCAGATTGTAAATTAATTAATTTTATTGTAAAGTAAATCTAACATATTATATAAAATCACGTCAATTTATAAATTTATTTTTATAAAATCTATTTGTAGTTATAGCAATACTCGTGACTTAATAGATTCGACACCATTATAGCAAACAATTCATATTATTAGAGTAAATTCAAGATATTAAATAAACCGTTTATTGACACACGAAACAGTAGATCACGAGTCTGAGAGCCTGCTAATAAATTATAATTTTAGTATTGACGTACCAACTTATAAATAGCAGAATTAAGAAAACAATATATACAAGTTTTATACAGATCCTTTAAAAAAGAATAGGATCCCACATAAAAAAATTTACTCGTGGTAAGTGAAGAAATACAACTAAATTGTCACCCCACTAGAATTCCCCGAAGAAAACAGATCCAAAACATATTTTCAGCACAATAAAGAAGACAGCTTTTTCGCCCCCACTTTTTTTTGTTTTTTTTGTTTTTTTTTTTTTGTGAAGCTAAGCCAAGTTAGAATTTCAGTATGATAAGCATTGAACAGCACGCTTCTGTGCAGTTATGAAATCAAGGGCCTTTTAGGGCCCAAAATCCAAGTGATCCTTGGACCACCATCTCTCTCTCCCTCCAATAAAAAATTTTTTTAAAAAAAAGTACGAAACTGAATATTGATGGCCCATGAATCCTGTATTCTTGTGCCGAAGATAAGACCACGTGATTGGCTGTCCAAATTAACGGGAAAAAATGCAGGTCGGTGGGCCAACATGAATGAGGTATCCGACCAATCATGTTAAGATTTCACATGATTTTCAAATTTTAAATATTTTTCATAATTAAAATATATATTATGTATTAATGAGATCTCATAGATTTAAGGCCAGATCTTACTAAACAAAAATATAATGTTATTTGATATGATAAGTTATATCTATTTTATAATCTAACATACTACATCAAATTATGTTAATTTATAAATTTACTTTCATAAAATTTTTATAATAGCGTCGAGAACAAGATCGAGACTTGCTTAACATTTTAAGGCTTTCTCTCTCTCCCAAAATCTTACCCATCTCTTAGAAAAGATCTTCCCATCTCGATAGAGGGGGGAGCTTCAACTCTACCCTCCATCCTACCCTTTGGTACTCTTTGGAATTGTTTAGTAGATTTTTTCTAATTTTTTTTCTTGTTTTCCATCTTTAGCACGAAGATGGGTTGATATACTTCTTTCCGTCCACCTAGGAGTGTCATGCATTGCACGCGACACCACAAAACTCCTCAACTGCTGATCCTTCAACCTCTATAAGAATATTGCCTAAACGAGTGGTGCGTTATGCCAATATCCTAACTAAAGATCATGAAAAAGAGAAAGTGAGAATTTCTTTCAACCAACTCGGATCAGCAAATTGCAACACATAACAATTGTGAAAATTAATAGAGTAGAGAATTTTCAATAGTTATTTTTAAAAAAAAAAATTGTAAAAATTATTAAAGAGAAGAAAAATTGTAAAAAATGATCGGAGACAAATACTTAAAACTAGAGTCAATTCTGGGGCCCAGTCCTGCCAAGAGTATGACCGATTGAACAAAAGAGTGAGATGCACTGATGGCCTACATGTAGTACTCCGTACCGGAGAACTTCACCTATTATCCATTTTCTTTCGTAGGAAGCTCATCCTATATCATCCTAACTTCATAGAATTTAAATGGCATCTCCAAAAATTCTTGACCCTTCAGGTACTCACCAAGAATTAAAATTTTATGAGATTTTTTGCTTCCTTTTCCCCCATAATCCATTGTGTTTTCATGTTATATATATACACCTAGTAAGTGGAAGTTCTTAGATTCATTGCATAGTGGGGAAAATCCAACAAGAAATTATAGATAATAGATCTAATCAAAATGTATTTTATTATAATAATAATGCCACTTCACTTGTTTTGTCAGTAGCACAAATTCATTGAATTCACATATAAACTTACATTAAAAATTTGAAAGAAAAAAAAAAATATTTTTAATTTTATTGATGCTTAATTTGTATGCATCATAAGAAGCCATTGATATCAATTTATAACTAGTTGGTGGGTAAGTATTTTCTTTTGTTTTAATGTGAGATGTCTTAAGGTGGTCCAAGTTTGAAGAGCAAGCTAGCTTGATATGGCAACAGTTTGCTAACATCCAAAGAAAATGCTATAATAATGATACCTTCTCCTAATAATAAAGACCATTATTGAAGAAAAAAAAATGATTCCAACTCAAATTGACAAAAAAAAAAAAAAAAATTTAAAGACCATTATAAGCAATAATGAAAATAAAAAACTTGGAAGGAAAAGAATCCTTATTATTTTTCATTTTTCTTAACTCTTTTTTTTTTTATATTTAATAATATTTTTTCATAATTCACCCTCATACTCATTGACAAATCCACTGATATGTATATATATATAAAATAATTCTTCTCATCAGCCACTATTCACTGCACACACCTCACACTCTATGAAAAAATTAAAAAAAAAATGTCAAGTATAAAGTGTGGAGGTGAATAGTGGCTGATGCATAGCAAAACTCATATATATGTATATATATATGTGTCTGTACGTATGGTAGCATTTGAAATTATTAAAAACATAATTATAAGTAAAATGAAAGAAGTAAAATAGGTTTCAATTATCATTGATTGCACTCCTGATATAATCATCAAGACAAATGACTCTTATATTACGATTATGCGTAGATACTTCAACAAGTTCATGACTAAAAAAGTGGTGTATTTTTTCGAATTATTGAAAGTAGACGACATTTTTGACAAAAACTATTTTTAATGAACTTATGAGTGCGGTAAAAAATATGATTCAAATGTTAATGGCATAAGAGGACAAGAATATATATGATAATGGATATAACATGATAGGAAAACAACAAGGTGTGCAAAAAAGGCTATTTGATGCAAATCACGTAGTATTTTTCACTTTATGTGAGTGTCACAATCCAAATCTAGTGCTATGTGATAGGGCTGTTCACTCATGTCCTAAGGCTATTATATCTTTTTGATTTGGAGTCATACAACATCTTTGTTCATTATTTTCTTGTCCTTGATGGAAAAATTTGCAAAATAATTCATTCACATTAACTCTTAAATCTTTATCACAAACACGTGGGAAAAGTTGTATTGAAAGTATTAATGCAATAAAATATTGATCTCAACCTCCTAAAAGAAATACTATTATGCCCACTTTAGTTGACACCTCCATTTGACCGCTTGGTCAAAAAAAAATTTTTTTTTTTACTTAGTGATTAAAGAAGTGATTTTAAATGTATTGATGTATTTTTTTATTTTTTAAATATATTTAAATATGTTAAAAAATATTAAAAAAAAAAAGAAAATAAACTTTTGTACCGCCTAACGGTAAAGTTAGGGCGGCATAGTAGCCGCACCCATCTCCTAAAATAATACATGTTTTAGTTCCATTAAGAAAAATTAGTGAAGATTCTAAAACTAGAAGTGAAGCCACATGCTCACACACACACACACACACATATATATATATATATATGTATATTACCAAAAGGGAGCGGAAAGTACGGAAAAATAGAGAAATAGGGTGCAAGAAAGTTTACTAGAGTGCAAATATCTAAATAAATATGGAGGAGTAGATAACTCGAGTGAAAATAAATAAAGATGACCAGATGACTAGAGTGCAAATTGCAAGTAATTGAACAAATAATAGAGGCCAAAAGAAATTAAACAACATAAAATAATCAAAATACTCACAAATTATCAATTAAAACATTTGTTCTTCATTTCAGATCAACAAAAATACATGAAAATATTTAGGAATTACTGTGGAAGAAGAAAGTAAGAGAAGATAAGACTTCTTAGATTCTGAAATTCCTAAGGGCTCTCGTAATAAGGTCCTTCCTCTCAACAAAGCCAAGTCCTCCTTATATAGGCAAAGAGTGGCTTAATGGTGCAATAATTCCTGGGATGAATATAATAAACAATAATTTTGACTTTTTCTACTATTCATTTGATCAGAGAAAAGTTATTGAAAATATGGATAAAGTAACGGGAATATGTGACTTTGTAGGAACCAATAGGGGGAATCATGGAATCTTAAGCAATAATTGTAGTAGTTTTTGTTGGTTGGTGTCAACGTCAATAATTAAAATAAGGGATCAATCTCTATATAACCTTGGAGTGGTTTCTGGATCATGTCTAAATATGTTATCACAAGGATCAGTATTATCAACAAAGGATTCAGAGGATGCCTTAGACTCACCATCAGAATTATCATCATCGTCCTGACGGGACTTCTTCAACAGCTAAATTAAATCTTTTTTCTTGAGTCCTTGGAGAAAAGACTTCTTCTTGGACTTAGCATATTTACTTCATTTTTCGGATGAAGCAAATTGTTATTTTGCTTGAGGAATGGGATATAGAGACTCTTGAACCAATGTTTTGGTAATACAAAAATTTGCAGGAAAATCTTCAATACTTCCTAGATTCGGAGAAATTAGAGAAGAATCTCTGTTAACATTATCAATCACGTCTTGGGTATGAGGAAATCTATCCCACCACTTGACAAACCAATTACAAACAAGGATAACTGTTTTCTTTGCATAACTCCACTTCAAAATTCAAGGAACTTTTTATTTCCTACATAAGTGAAGGGAAAAAGGGGACTTCCAACCATGCTGATCAGTCTTGTAAACAGTGACAACACCATTGAGTTTATTAGGAAAAAATTTCGAAATGGGGTCAAACTGTGTCCACCATCTCAGAAATCATAGAGGGAATTGGGAATTGAACTTTTTATCAAAGTTAATAAACCTTGAATTAGACATCTCAGTATTTTAGAATAACATGAATTTGAACCAGGTTTCAATTTTGTCATAGTAGCAATAGAAAACATCTGAATCAGAGATTTTCTTGACAACATAGGGATGTGTTCCCCATTTTTCTTCGGTGATCAAGTTTAATATGTAAACATTGTGGTAGATGAATTGGTTTGATTAGTTTTACAAAAAATGGGTTTAATAAAGATGAATTGTGTTTGGGGTGAGAATGGAGGAATAGTATTAAAAGTTCTTCTGAGTATTTTTAGGAACCCAATAAATACTAGTGGAAAATATCCAAAAGCGGTTTTGTAGGGATTAGGTTCAATATAAAACAAGTTCTGGCAATATTACTTTTGGACATAATCAGCCCTTGAATAGGTTGATGGGATTTAGCAAAGATATTAGCATATAGATCATAAAGTGTATACGAGGCTCATATGCCCAGGTAAAAGTATTGCTGCATTTTTTATATGGTAAAATATAGCATTCAAAATGCATATCAGTTAAAACAGATCATTAAGACTAAGAACCATCAAGGAGAAATAATGGTTGTTAATATGATTATAAAATAAACAACGTGAAAGTGCTCTAGAGTTTTGTCAATTATATAAAAATAATTTTAAGGCTCCGTTTGGATGGTGAAAGTGTTTTATCTCATCTCATCTTATCTCATTATTACAACTTTTTCAAATATTCACACAAAATATTATAAACAATTCAACTTTTTCAAATCTCAAAACAATAATAATATTCTAACAATATTTTATTCAACTTTCATATCAACCCATCTCATCTCAACTCATTATCCAAACAGTATCTAAGTTCGGGGATAGCAAAGGTAGCAAAGCAATGATAGATAGGTGAATCAAAACATGGTTTCTGAAAAAGTTAAGCCAAGAAGCATATATATATATATATATATATATATAACGATTGTAAAATTGTATTTATTAGTTATCAAGAAGATAAGTGATTTATTTTAAAGAGATGGAACTCTTTTGTTTATAAAATTGATTTTCAATACTCATGTATAGTATTCCTTTACTACAAGGCTCAAGCCTAAATCTACATTGTTTGCATATATGAATATGATCTTGAAGGTTGAATATTTGGAATTAAATTAATGAGAATATAAAATAGAAGGGACCAGGAATAGAACGTTAGTTTTGACATCCTTTCTTTCAAGACACATGCCTATGTATACTTTGTTTGTATATATGAAGATGATCTTGAAGGTTGAATGCTTTGAATTAAACTAATGAGATCGTAAAATAGAATGGAACAAGAATCGAATATTATTTTTTACACTACGCTAACCGGCCTTGTGATTGAACCACATGGTTTTTTTTTTTTTTTTTTTTAAATGAAGGGCCAAAGTCATATGTCTAATAGTGAAAATACCATATGGTGTTACTCGTATAAAAATCCCACATAATCCTAATCTCATAAGACAAGGGGGTGGCCAAATTTGCCTAAATGTGCAAAAAGAAATCTTAGGGGCAAAATGTAATCTAGAAAAATTACAATTTAGTTAATGTAAAATAGACATTAACAAAAGATGAAAAAACAAAACAAGACCAATCATCTCAATGTAAACCTTAAGGATAGTTAATTTTGTCCATCAAACAAAAATTATTTTAAAATCTCAAGGATAAAGAGGTAATTTTGCCCAATCAAACACAAAATACTATTCATATGCCGATAGACATTTTATAATAAAGAGTAATGTTGCAAACCACACTTTTGTCCTACTTTCATCCCACTATATAAAATATGGCACTTTTATCACCTTTGGATGATCTTTTATTTTCTTCAAGAATAAATATAAAAGTAATATTATACACCACACTCTCATCTCACTTTCATCTCACTACGTAGGATGTGGCATCCAATACTGATAAATGTGATACATCTTACGTAATGAAATGAAAGTGAGATGATAGTGTGATGTATAGAATCTTCTTAAATATAAAGGTTGATGGACAATGACACCTCATCATAATGAGATAAAAGTGAAATGAAAATGTGGTTTATAGAATTTTCCTATAATTAAAGAGATGTATGCATATGTACTTGACAATAAGGTGAAGAGATTTGAACGTTGGCTCTCACTCGTTGAATAGTATTAGTTGAAGTCTTTTACGCCTAGGGTTGTAAAACGGACGGTCCGAACCAAAAGTCTCCATAGTCGGTTTCGGTCCAATGAGTAGGGGTATTTCGATCTTCGGTCCAGTCTCGGGGTGGGGATTTCCTGGACCGGACCGACCGACCCAATTTTGTTTTTTATAAATATATTATTTTATATAATAATTGTATAATAAATTATGTAATTCTCATCTAACCTATCTCCATTTACAATATAAAATTATAATACATTCACATTCTATAATTTGGTAAAAGTAACAATTAATATCATCAATATAATTATATAATTATAAATTGATAACTAAACTAAATCACTATAACTATAGTTTATAATTATAAAAAAATCATTAAAAATCTATAAGACTATAAGTCTATAACTATATATAGTATTAAATGATTAATATTACTATGACTAATGACTAATGACTATAAGTTTATAACTAATACTAATATATAATTATACTAATAGTATAATATTAATACTATTATATAGTCTAATATATTATATAACTTTACTAAATCACTATATACTATATTACTAATCACTATATCATTATAATATCATTATATCATTATAATATCATTATATCATTATAATATATATATACACACACTATAAGTCTATATGTAGTAGTAATAGTAACACTATAATAGTATAATATATAGTATTAGTATATATTAATATATTATAAGAGTTATAGGATTATAACATATTATATGTATAATAGCATAGTTTTAATATCACTATAAGTTATAACTATATATACCTAATAGGCTTATAGGATAATACAATGATTTAATAATAATAAAAAAAAGAGTCGAACCGAATAGACCAGACTGAACTGATAACTACCGAGATTGGACCGGACCGAAAGGTGTTCGGTCCGGTCAAGGAAAATGGTGGACCGAAATATTCGGTCCATTGCCTGACCAGACCAGACCGACCTAGTTACAGTCCTATTTATACCACACATCATTCACGTGACATAATTTGATTTATAAGATTTGATTTTTCAAATTTATATTTCAAATCAAGTTATGCCGCGTGAATGATATATGGTGTAAAAACTTTCAAATAGAATAATTCCTTACTCTCTAGGTGAGAAAGCAAGGCTATGCAATCTGGCCAATGGCCATGCTTAGCAATATATGAAATTGAAAATGTTGGATTCATTGTTAACTCAATAATTAAAGGTTTAAAATCCAGATATATGAATATTGATGTTGCTACAGATAAGCTAAAAGGTCTTATTTTTTATTTGAAAAATTAAAAAAAAACTGGATTTAATTTACTTTAACTTTTGATTTAATACTTAAAAACTATAATCAGGATAAAAATTTGAAAACTATTGGGAATATTCTAATGTTAATGGTTTAGATTTATTTCCACGATTAAAAGTGTTAAAAGAATTATTGCCAATGAAGACTACTATCCCAATTGAAATAGTAAATTCCATTTTAAAAAGATAGATTCTTCTCCAAATGCGTGTAGTGCAATTTGCATAGAGAATATTATTGACCATACTGCAATTACCTATAATAATAATAATAATAATAATAATAATATTATTATTATTATTATTATTATTTCATATTGAATATAATAATAAATTAAAAATAAAATGTCTCACTTTTAACTTTTTGCCTTGAGCCGCCCTGTTAATGCCAAATATGAACACACACAAACACACACACACACACATATATATATATATAGTCGTAATTTATGTGCATTGTCATAGTATGAGTCAATCCCTATAATAAAAATAATAATATGAGTATAATTTAATCACTTTGGTCAACATCTCCACATGTGTCCATGTTGTTCCCCTAACCCTTTCAAATGCAACGTGGGTTTCCCTCTTCAACTTAGGCATAAACAATGTGCTCAGGGATCAGTATGATTGAGGACACATTTTGTGGAGGATCAAGGATCCATATTATTAATATTAATTAAATATTGAAATACATGAGGTTGTCAAACAAAAAGAACATTCCAGCTGCCAGAATATTAGGGGTTAATTAAAGTAGCTATTTCTAGAATACGCCATCTTATAAATAATTTTATTTTTTAAAAATGTTTAAAAAATAATTGATAGAAAAATTAAAAAAAATAGAAAAAAATATTTGCGCTTGTCGATACAACGTGGGGGCATTATTCTTGATCTCCCTAACATCATCCTTTGAGAAGTGTTAGATTTACATATGAATTTAACAAAATTAAATTTTAAAAATTGACACGGTTTCATGTTACATGATAGATCTAATTTTATAATAAAAAATACTTTATATATATATATATTTTTTTACTCTTAAGTACTTTATAATTTGATGTTATTATATTCATCTACCTCAATTTTGAAGTTTCATTTTATAAGATTCATATGTAGATTAAGCATTTCTAATACAATTTTCATGATATGATATATTATAGGAGTGTGAACATCATTCCATCGGTAGACTATTTAATAATTAATTTAAAATAAATAAAATTTTATTATAGATTTTATAATCATCAATCACACCTATTAATAAAGAAAATACAATTTAAATAACTTTCCATTAAACATATAAAATTACTTAAAATGAATTAAATTAACTGTATTTATTTAATTTTTACAAAGAATAAAATTATTATAAATTAAAAGAAAATAAACTGTGCCAAGAACCTAGTCAAGATTCTGACCGTCCATTCCATTCCAGTCACATGCACGTCCCTGATTGAATGCACTTAGGCTCACGTGTCGGCCACGTCCTCTTATCTTTCTTTTTAACCAAGCACAACCAAACCCAACCCGACAACATCGAACATATGTAGGCTAGCATTTCCAATCTCTCTCTCTCTCTCTCTCTCTCTCTCTCTCCTCTTATTAACTCTGCTTTTCATTCTCTCTTTCCCTCTCAAGATTTCTGAAACAAAGCAAAGGGCAGCCAAAGGCGGGGAGGGTAGTCGAAGTCCCTTTGATTTCAATCAAAACCTCCATTCCAAATTCTCCATCTTTTTTGACAGGTCTCTCTCCCACGCACTTTCTAGGTCCCCTTAGATCTTTAAAGACTGTCAAATGCTCCCACAACCAGAATCTTTGACACCCACTTTTCTTTGCTAAACTCTAGGACAACAGTCCCCCAATACTTGCCATAAATAAAATAGAAAAAGAGGATCAGCGTCTTGTGCCCCTCATGAAGACTTTAGCACCAACCCAAATCTTGAAAGGCTTGAAAATCCCAGAATTGGGTCTTCAAGATTCTTAGCGACAACTCCGGTGTACTATTTTTTTTTTTTTTTGGTTTTATGAACCTTTAACATACAATGTCTTGGCAAAACCACAACAACTTGGGAGCAAGGACAGGGAGTGTGAGCAAGATCAGAAAGCGAGGCTGTTCATCTTCGTCGTCTTCTTCGTTGGTCCGTAAGTACCGGTTCAAGCGTGCAATTCTGGTCGGAAAGCGGGGAGGTTCGAGCACTCAGGTCCCGACGTGGAAGACAAGCGCTAGATCGCCTTCTTTGGCGATGGAGAACGATGAATTTCCCAAGCGTCCGACTTCTAAAGGTGGCGTTGTCGGTGGTAGAGGGAAGGACCTACTGTCGGTGTCTGCGCGGAAACTGGCTGCGACATTATGGGAAATCAACGAGGTCCCTTCGCTGCCCGTGAAGAAAGGCTCAGAGGCATTGAAGGATCAAAAGAAAGAACTTTCAAGCCGACAGAGAGAGCCTAAATTGTCCCGCCATTTGTCAGATCCATGTCGTAGTCCTATTTCAGAGGTGGGTTTTCTATTACTTTTGGACTTGGGTTTTAGATTCAGGCATTGGCATTGGGATTTCCAACGCTCAAAATAGTCCTTTCTCTACCATTGAATCGGATCTTGTACACAGCATTAGTTTTTTTTTTTTTAGTTGGGAAAGTTGTATATTCAGTGATTATAACGTCGAAGTGACTTGTGTTTGCCTATTATTTTTGTTTTTTGTATATTATGCAGAGAATGGAGCGATCTGGAGGTGGTGGCAGTCACCAGAGAAGAATATCAGCCATTTCTCACAAGCCGCAGTTGACTGAGTATTGTTTGGGAGCGCTGGACTCCATTAGCAGTGCTGGTTTGGTGGAGGTAGGCCAATGCTGTTCATTTATCGCATGCAGGGAGTCACATGAAAAAGCTTTTCACCAAAAAAAAAAAAAAAAGAAGAGAAAAATATAATATGATAGTGACACAGATATCGTGTTTGGAGTCATTTTCCAAAGTCGGCCATACTTACACAACTTTTTCCTCATAGTGAGTGGTCCATTAGCTAGTTTTCTGTCATTTTCACTTGTTTCTGAAGACGTGAGAAAAAGTGGTCCAAAAAATGTTAAACACCACCGTTTCGATTTTTAAAGCTTTTGAAGTAACGGAAATCACGTCTTGAAAGCTCTACAGAAGGCTCTTGAAAACTCATCATCAAGTCTTCTACCTTTTAATTTTCTGTTTTTTTTTTTCCTTGCGTATTTGACGTCCACTCTAAGTTTGTGCCTGCCTACGTTTGTAATAACTTATGTGCATACGCATATTTCTTTGGAGAGAAACATTATGTTTGAGCTTGCATTCAAGTTCATTAGCTGTGTNTCTTGCGTATTTGACGTCCGCTCTAAGTTTGTGCCTGCCTACGTTTGTAATAACTTATGTGCATACGCATATTTCTTTGGAGAGAAACATTATGTTTGAGCTTGCATTCAAGTTCATTAGCTGTGTTTGTTAGAGAGTGACGTATATCGACTCTTGATAAGTTTTGGTAGTAAGAAGGAAATGCTTCACAAATGCAGATTGAAAGTCATTCCTTGGGCAAGATTCATCACAGAGGTTTGACTGAAATCAAGACCCGTTTGAAGGAGGTCAGTAATGGCCTAACAACATCCAAGGAGCTTCTAAAAGTTCTGAATCATGTTTGGGGCCTTCAAGAGCAGCATTCATCAGGTAGATCAGTTGTCTCAGCCCTGCGCATTGAGCTTGATCGCGCTCGCAGCCAGGTGGACCAATTGATCCGGGAGCAAAGGTCTAACAGCAAAGAGATTGAGTACCTCATGAAACATTTTGCAGGAGAAAAGGCAGCTTGGAAGATCAAAGAACGAGAAAGGATTCGTGATGC
>QEOT01008301.1:10508-20845 GCA_003123785.1 Pterocarya stenoptera | reverse complement strand
AAAAAAAATTAATTCGCACTCTCGAACTACTAGTCACTTTTCATCTCAAATTATTAGAACTGAAATATTGCATCCTCCAACTACCAAAAACTAACACTATTTACTCCTAAAATGGATGAAAAATAGGTGATGTGATGGTCGCATCTAAGGCCTCGTTTGATTACGCAGTTCAGATGAAATGTTTTGTTGAAAATTAAATAAAATATTGTTATAATATAATTTTTGTTTTGAGAATTGAAAAAGTTGAATTATTTAATATATTTTGTGTGAGAGTTTAAAAAAATTGTAATGATTATATGAGATGAGATTCAGCATTAATGGTAAGTACTAAGTTTGCTAGATTTAATAGTTTGGAGTACAAAGTAGGGGATGTTTGATAATTGGATGACAGAAAATATAAATTTATTCGCGTGTTTAAATTAATATTGCATTCATTGTTTGAATAGAGAGAAGAAGGTCGAGATGATTGAATGACATGCTGGAGTTTGGATGCAAGTGATGAGGTGAGATCATTTGGCTCTATCTACGTGCACTCACACTCAGCAGTCAGCCAAAAACAATTAAGGTGGGCAACATGTTAGCCTAGAGCTTGGCTATGCCCAGACAAAATGCGTGCAAGGAAAGATCTCTCTGTGCATGAATGTCCCCTTTTTCTTTTACATTACCCCCTGGCGTTACTGTCCCTCTTCGACTTGTCAATGTCTTGCACTAATTAATCGGGGTAGGGGTCTTCTCCCTTTGGAACTTCTCTTTATTCGGTGGTGGGAAATGGGAATACAACTTTGCCTAGATTCAACTTATCTTGGGTTATTTTCATCATTCAACTCGAAATTTGACACCATCACTATCTACACATTGTCGTATTAACACTCGACTCCACTCGGGTTGCGAACAAGAGTAGTGCTACATATATTTACAGTTTTACTTACAAGACTCATTTTGTTAGTTTTCTTTTAAAATTCAAATTTTGAATTTCAAATTTTATGATTTTCAACATATCAATAACTGACATGTAGAAAAAATAAGTTTTTTGCAAATTTTTTTGCAACTAATTATGAGTTGGACACTTTAAAAGTTCATCTTGGCACTTTAATCACTAGGAGTTGCAAATAATTATGGTTTGATGCATGCAGCTTGTTTCGTTTGTTGAGGAACCATGAACACCAAACCTTCCACTCATTATCACTGCACAATGTTTTCTCTAAGTACCTTCATAATATTGAACCATAAATGAGTTGTGGGATAGATTGACATCTTAATCATCTGCCTGATTTTGTTCCCTCACAAAGCACAGCAACCTCAACCAAAGCAAACAATAATTTTTCACTATGGCATGGACAGTCTCTGTCAGACACAAAGGATTAACCTTCACCAAAGCAAACATCAATTCAGATCTGGAGCAGAATCTGTTCCATGAAAATTTACCAAAGATGGTGAAATTGTGTACGGGGGGTTAAGGCAGAGTACTGCTGAGTTCTGACAAGTTGTCATTTATATTAGAACTGCATGAAGGGACGTTGGAATAGAATCACATATGAATGAGTCCAAATTTAGACAAAGATATCCAAGCATTATGCTGCAAAATTGCATTCTTCCATCCAAAGTAAATCATAATAATAATAAACAAGAACCCAAGCAAAAGAAAAGGAGAAATCAAACTAAATAGGTTCAGGGTTTAAGTTTTGAAAAGTGGTACATGTTAACGTTACAGGAATTAAAACCATATATTATTTGTTTGTAATTATTGAATAACAACGATATTGATTTGTACCGACAGAATAACTTATGCTATGCAAGGAAGACATGTCTGTGCAGGAAGATACAGCATTGAACATATACATCTGCAAACGGTCATAAAGAGGCTGTCATTACCAGTGCCCTTCCTATTATTTATGACAAGGCCCATATTTTGCAGAAGCACCATTAATGCTGGCTGGTGAACATTATAATTACTTGTGAGCGCCTTCAGTTTCCTCTGATGCTGATGTGAAAGTAACCGGTTTTGTTGGATGGTCCCTCACAATCAAGCTTAGCACTTCTGGCCTTGAATAGTGTCCAACCACATCAAAATCAAATTTGGCCCGTGCTATTTCTCCAAGATCTGCAACGTTTTTTTTTTTTTCCAATCCATTAAAATCAGAGCTAAGTCGCTAACCTTAACCTTTTGCACAACTATATGTACCAACAAGAAAGGAAAAAAAAAAAAAAAAAACAGAACTGCACTTTTCTGGGTGTGGTATGTTCTGTCCAGATCAAGTTAATATAACATTACAACTATACAAGGACAAAAAACACAAGAAAATAAAAAAAGAGACACACGACTATAAAAGGGACAACAGAAAAGGGGGGCACAAAGTCAGAGAGAAATTAATTGTAAAGACAGATTGAATTTTCAACAGCTAATATTTTTACTGTAAATACAAGATTTTGGCTTGCACTAGGTGATTAAAATGATAAAGTTTATCCAATTATTGTGTTTGTAATTGTGGATGAATGTAAAATATTTATTAACTTTATCTATAACAATATTAAGTTTATTTAGAAGTCATAGAGTTTGTTTAGATAAGTCAGTTATATGAAAATCGAGTTTATAAGGATCTGCACTTATTCAGAACAGAAGCTGAACTAGAATCAGTTACTACAGTGAAGAGTTATCGCGAAATGTTAGCAATTCATCGGGAGACATCTTCGCGACAGACTCAATTCGTCTGCAGATTCCTACCTCAACTAGAACTCTTTCCAAACTTTGTATTTAAAGGGATTTGGTTTATTAATGTTGCAAGGAGTCTTTTTGTGAGAATATACAGAGAGGATATTCCATGTGCTTAAGAGATAAAATTCACTTGAGAATTTTCTTCGTGATTTTCATCTCTCCTTGAGTGTGATCGTGCTCCAAGTTGGAGGATCGTTGATTAAATTTCACCCACTGGAGTTCTAAGAGAAAAAGCAATATTTGAAGATCGCCAAAACTTCTGGCTGTTATTATGGTAAAGACAAACGACCCGTTTGTCTGGTCAAATAAGAGTCAATTGACAAACATTTTGTAATTTGATTTTCAAATAATAAAATTGACTTTTCTAGATTTGGCTGCCCTGTAGGATTTTACCTTTAAAGAGTTCTTTAAAGGATTTCCCTTCATCACCATTCGTTGTGTCATGCAATTTATTTATTTACTTTATATGTTCATTTGATTAAATAATTGCAAGATTGAGATCTAACAAATTTGTTTAAATGAATTGGTGGATATTTCTGTGAATACACAGGGGTATTTGGGTAATTTCATTTACCAAAAAAGATTGCATAAATCAGATTGAAAAAGTTTAAACCATAAGAATTTCCATTAAGATTAAGATGAACGATGCTGTGCTCCGCCAAGGATAGTAATGTCAACATTGGTCACTGCACCGTCCAACTCTATGGTTGATATTTCAGAGGTTTACTGTTTTCTAAATGAAAAACCAAGAAGAATTGGAATGGCTGCAAAAAAGCACGCAACTTGCTAAAACACTGATGAACCATATCTTTTAAAAGCAAGTTGCTTGGAAAATAATTGTTTTCAATCATTCCATAGCATTATATTTTCACCTAAAATAATATTTAAACTACAAAATTTGCACACATGCATGCACTTAAGGGCACACGAACTTGAATAGGATTCACCTCCAATGTTTTCTGAGAATATGCTTCTTAAAATGGGAAAATAACTCATGTAGATGCCATGCTTACAAGAAATAGAGATGTTATTTTGGAGAAGGGCCTGAAATTCTTATAGCACAGTCCCAATTAATTTTAGCCCCTGCAAAAGTTGAGTACTGACAAAAGGAGAAAAAAGAAATAAAGAACAAAGTATAGCATCCAGTCCAGATGGCTTCTTTAGGTCTTATCGTTGCATCCTAACACTTAGTTGGGGTTTGGATAGTGAGATGAGATGAGTTGGTTTTAGATGAAAGTTGACAATTGAATCAAACATTGTGAAAATATTTTTTTTAATATTGTTATTGTTTTGGGATTTGAAAAAGTTGAATTGTTTATTGTATTTTGTGAGAATTTGTGAAAATTGTATTGATGAAATGAGATGAGATGGTTTCTTTCTGTCTCTTTCACTTGGCATCCTTTCCATCACTCCTAAACTAAGAAGATGGATACAGAGATAGAGATTCTTATGCAACAGTATATTTTACTCTTGAAACAGTACGGCAATTTTTAAATGAGGAACCCAAAATGTTATTTATTGAGTGATAGTGTGAACTCTCATGAACAACACAAGAAGGAAAGTTTGAGGAAAGCATATACAACAGTGACATACCTAGATCTGCTGAGATGAGTGCCTCCCCATCATAATTGGGTCCTGCCAGAACAGCCCCTGATGGCGATATAATGACACTGCCTCCAGCACAGACAACAGAATCTGGTGTGAGGTCCTCCTCTGTTCCTGAAAATACATACTCTGGAGGAGGGGGGTAATCTTTCCTTCGACAGAATTGGTTGGCGGATAAAACAAAACATCCACCCTCAAGGGCAATATGGGTCATTGATGATTGCCATATGGGCCTGGCATCAGCCGTAGGTGCACAATATATTTCAATGCCTAGAAAACAAAGTGTAATGTATTAAACCTAAACATAAAAGATGTCTAAAACTAAATACCACGCAACAAGACAAGGATGATATAATTTTCACCGAGAAAAAACATCATACAGCACGAATACCTACTTTCAGATTCAACATTTTCCACAAAAGTTGCTTCAGATGGCATTCAATCATTAAGAAGAAATTACAAGGAGCTGGAGCACATGATTTAACAACATATATCTGTTAATACACTTAAATAGGATAGACCTAGCCTGAGAGCTATTAATATTTGACCCAAAAAAAGCCCAGATTGGAGAGGGCAAACGAAGGTTGCACTATTGCCCGGATGGACCTGGGCAGAACAATGTTGGTCTCCAAAGTTGAACAACCCAAGCATACAGCAAATTTGAGCCCCAGCAATGTGACGTTCTAAAAATATTTATGTCCAAAGTACTTGAACACCTGGGATCTGGTTAAATCCAACAAATGCACACACCCAACCACATGCATATGTGAACACATGCATGCATCCAAACACAGCATTGCCAGTAATTGCATCAACAAGGTGGCCAATACTTTCTTGAAATTCTGCAGTTGCTCCAGGCCTCATATCAATTAATCTCTCTAAAATTGCATCATCGTAAATAAACAATCAAACCGGCTATTGGTTACCAACCTATAAGATAAAAAAATGATGAAAAAGAAGCTTGAAAAATGTGACAAAATATTCATATTATAGTTCTTTGCTACAAACCTTTAGCATACATGGCTGTCCTTAGAAGTGGCATTCTGTTTTCCCAACAAATGGCAGCTCCTATTTTTCCGATTTGAGTACTAAAAACTGGTATTGTCGATCCATCTCCAAATCCCCAGATGATACGCTCCAATGCTGTTGGCATAAGCTTCCTGTGCTTTCCCAGGTAACCACCTTGAGAATCAAAGAATAGAACAGTACAGTAGAGTGTATATCCATCTCTCTCTATCACACCCATTACCAAATGCACCTTATACTTTCCAGCCATTGCTGCCAAACGGTCAACTTCAGGACCTGCATTGTATCAAACAAATCAGTGAAAATTGTGAATAACTATACAGATATGACAAATAAAACTTAAGCCTCCAAAGAGTATCAACAATGAAATCAGCAAACAACTTATGCTTATTATATTTATTTTCATTTAATAGATATGCTGCTACTTAATAGTGTCCGTTTGAACTACTCACTATTCACACATTCCATACAAGACCTGAATTCTTTGGTCACCGTACATAAACAAAAAGCTCCTTAAACAAAGGAGGAAAACGTTAAATATTTATAAGTGTTTACAAGTAATAATATAGATGTGTCATTTACATCAATGAACAATCATATTGCAGATATGGCAAATATGGGTGTGTGGAAATGTGTGCGTGCATGTGTGTCTCTATGTGTGCAGTGAGGCTTACAATAAGAAGAAATTCCAACAATAAAAAAGGTTATAATATAGAGAAGGTAAGAGTAAGTCTAGGAACAATAAAAGTATTGCTTTATAGGCTTCAAAGAGTACGAGAAATCAAAATCTGAAATTTCTTCTATTAGGGAAGAAATAGTCCCATACAATGACTTAAAGAAGCTATTTATAATATACTTTTTTAATAGGCAAACAAAAGCTTTATTGATAAATGATTAGTAGCCCTAGCCCAAGTATAAGGGATGTATACAAGAGAAAGCACCTAGGTAATGATTAGAAACAGATACAGGTACAAGAAAATCATGGCGACATAGCCCATTGAAATCTATAACTATTGCCCATAAAAACAAGGTACTGATGAAGAGACTTGTAAGTTCATCCAAAGACAGTTCTTGATCTTGGAAATTCCTATGATTTCTTTCCCTCCAAATACACCACAGTAAGCATATACAGACCATCTTCCACATTGTTGCGACTTGGAGATTGCCATATAAACCTCTCCACCAATTTGCAAGAAGATCAACCACCCTTTTGGGCATTACCCATGCTAACCCAACTCTCCGAAAGAAATCATTCTGCAAGGCGCTTGGAACCTTGCAGTGAAGTGGCATGTGATCCACTGTTTCTCCACCTTTTTGAACATACAGCCCCAATCCACTACTATGATCCAGTGTTTCCTTAAGTTGTCCATAGTTAAGATCTTACCTAAAGAAGTTGTCCACGCGAAATAGCAGCCTTGAGTGAGGCCTTACTCCTCCAAGGGAAGGAAATACTATTTTGAGAGGTGATAACCTCATAGAATGTGTAATGAGAATTTTCCTCTCTCAGAAGGACTCCAGAGCATCTTGTCTGCCTCATTTTGTTCATGCTGCTATAGAGTACAATAAGTTGAAGAATTCTGCAGTGGAACTGTTAGAGGGCATGGTTGTAATTAGTGTAATCTGTGAGGGTATAAAGGTCAATTGTATTTAGGGTATATATATGATTGTATATCAATGAATAAAGTAAGTTTTTGTCCCATGTGTTTGTACATGGTATTAGAGATCCCTTTTGTTGGACGGTGGTTCACGCCAAAATCTGAGTTCATTGTTGTCTGAACTCGTCAGAGAGTTTTCCGGTGTTGTATCCAAGTTCACTATCCCAACCGTCGTCCGTGCATTCTCAGTTCGTCGGCGTCGGCCCCTAGGTGTTTGAAGTGGTTTCCGGCGAGCTTCCGGTGTCGTCTCCGATACTAGGCACCAAGGGTGAACTCGTCGTGACCTTCTGTGATTAACAGAAACGTTTTCCGTTGTTATTGGCCGCCGGAAAGGGTCTTTGTCGCTGGTAAAGCCCCGGACTGTTTGGTTGCAGGTATAAGCTACCCAATCCTTGAGTGTGAATAATCAAAACCTGGAGTAGGAGTTTATTCCTATCCAGAATAACCCCTGTTTGGTAACACGGATAAAGTAATACTCAGATCCCTTATTCTCGTTTAGGATAACCTAATCCGTGTTCTTAAGGACAACAAACCCGATACCGATACAGACCTGATACGGGTCGATACCGGCTAATACAGGCCCGAGCCGGTATGTGCCTGTTTAGACCAACACAAACCAATTTAGTCCAATACAGAGCTGAAATTTGGTTATTCAAGTTGTTTTTTTGGGTACTTGAGTTGGGTTTTCAGTTCGTATTCCTTGGTTTTTCATACATATTTCATATTCTGTGTGAATTTTCCATCTCAAAGTAGAATTGTGATATTTTTCTGCACCTATGACAACTAAATTTGAGTCACAGTTGCTTGCACCAAACTTTAATAGCCTATGACTTCCGTGAAGTTGGATGGAAAGAACTTTATGTTATGGTAAAAATATGTAAAAATATTTTTGAAAGGCAAGGGACTTTCTAGCCACCTGGTTGATCCAAAACCTGACTCAAATAACTCTGCATTTGCTCAATGAGAGCAAGAGGATACTCAAATATTGTCCTTGATGTTGACCAGTATTGAGCCTAATATTTGCTCTACTTTAATCCATTTTGATACTGCCCAAGAGGTGTGGAGCCATCTTAAGCATATGTATTCGGGTGCTAGGAACACAACCCGTATTTATGAGTTATGTAAGCAGTTTTGTGGGTTGGAACAAGGTACTTTGGGCCTTGAAGAGTATTTTTCTCAAGTGATGAGCATATGTAAAGAACTCAAGATGTATCAACCTATCACTTCTGATGTTTTACGTATGCTACAATAACGTGAAGAGTTTAATGTTGTTCGGTTTCTTGTTAGTTTAAAACCTAAATACGTGTCGGTGCGGTCTCAAATTTTGGCGAGTCCACAACTTCATTTCTAGATGTGTTCTCCCGATTTCAATGTGCCACATTATCTGGGCATGGATCTCAGTTGTCTTCTGATCCGATTAGTGAGAGATCTACTTTAGTTGCCTCTTATGTTGCTCCTGGTGGGTGTGGAGGCCGAGGTGGTAAAGGTGCACGTGGGAGACATGATGCCAAAGGTAATCGCACTCGAGGTCGAGAGCCTTGTAAGTGCACCCATTGTGATCGCACTAACCATTTGCTAGACTAATGTTGGAATCTACATGATAGACCATCTGGGTCTGCTAATCAGGCCATTTGCCAAGATGCTACATAACAGTCAACGAGCTCCAACCTAGCTCCAACCCAGCTCCAGATATGATTAGTATTTCGAAGGATGAGTATGAGCGGTTTTTGGGTCGCACACATGCTTCATCTTCTACAGCCACTCTTACCCACTCAAGTATAACATCCGCATGTCTTGTCTCATTCACTCAAGGTCCATGAATCATTGATTCAGGAGCTAATGAACATTTTGACCGGTTTGTCTTCTTCGTTATCTAAGTTAAATACTGTATCATCTCTAAAAAGTGTCACTATTGCTAATGGTTCTTTTGCTAAAGTTACAGGCATTGGATCCACTAAGCTCACTGACTCTATATCCTTGACAACTGAGATCCATGCCCAGATAATGTGGCACATTGAAATCGGGAGAACACATTTGGAAATGAAGGAAGTTGTGGACTCGCCAAAATTTGAGAACGCACCAACTCGTATTCAGGTTTTAAGCCAACAAGAAACCGAACAACATTAGACTCTTCATGTTGTTGTAGTATACGTGAAACATCAGAAGTGATAGGTTATACATCTTGAGTTTTTTACATATGCTCATCACTTGAGAATAATATTCTTATAGGCCCAATGTACCTTGTTTAACCCAAAGAACTGCTTACATAGCTCATAAATACGGGTTGTGTTCCCAGCACTCGAATACATATGCTTGAGCTCCACACCTCTTGGGCAGTGTCAAAATGGATCAAACTAGAGCAAATATTAGGCTCAATACTGGTCAACATCAAGGACAAGATTTGAGCATCCTCTTGCTCCCATTGGGCAAATGTAGAATTATTTGAGCATGTTTTGGATCAACCATGTGGCTAGAAAGTCCCTTGTGGATCTTCCGTTGGTTGGAGGGGCCTACACTTGGTCCAATAGCCGAGGGGGGTCCCGGCTGGACAGATTTTTAGTCTCCTCTTCTTGGGAGACACACTTTCCAAACTTAAGTTAGAAAAGGATGCACGTGTTGTTCCGATCATTTCCCAATTTTACTTGATTGTGGTGGTATTCAGGGGGGTAGACGTTCCTTCAAATTTGAGAATATGTGGCTGGAAGTTGAAGGATTTGTGGAGAAGGTAAGGGCTTGGTGGGACAATTATTCTTTTGAGGGTACCCCTAGTTTCATAGTGGTGGGTAAACTTAAAGCCCTTAAGTATGATTTAAAGAAGTGGAATGAAGAAGAATTTAGACATACAGAAGTGCAGAAAAATATCCTTTGGGATGAGTTGAAGGCTTTGGAGGAAGGGGTAGTTAATGAGGATTCTTTATTAAGGAAGAATGTGATGGTGACCAATATTGAGAAAGTTTTGTTGATGGAAGAAATATTGGGATAAATGCACTAAGTTCTTTCACAAGGTGGCCAACTCACATAGGCGCAACAATGCTATTGAAGTCTATTGAAGTCCTTCATTCTGGTTCAAATGTGCTACATTCTCCCGAAGAAATCCAAGACCACATAGTGCAGTATTATGAGGATCTCCTTGCTGAAAAAGTAGAATGGCGTCCCAAACTTGATGGTTTACTCTTTGATGAGCTAGATTTGGATGTAGCAGGTGGGTTGGAGAGACCGTTTGATGAAGAAGAGGTGCATCTTGTGGTGAGAAGTATGTGTAGAGACAAAGCCCCAGGTCCGGATGGCTTTTCTATGGTTTTCTTTCAAGAGAGTTGGGACATAGTGAAGGAGGAAGT